>JBBDGP010000266.1:600000-873559 GCA_037952835.1 Lithobates septentrionalis | reverse complement strand
ATTTTCT
The DNA here is from genome assembly GCA_037952835.1 of Lithobates septentrionalis. NCBI lineage: Eukaryota > Metazoa > Chordata > Amphibia > Anura > Ranidae > Lithobates > Lithobates septentrionalis. The sequence continues at coordinate 873,552 of JBBDGP010000266.1, read as the reverse complement.
ATTATCATTAAATTATTAACCATTATTTTAGTTTTTTTTAAATTATTATTATTTATTAATAATAATAATAATAATATAAACTATAATAATAGTTATAAACTATTAAATTACAGGTATCGGAATTTCTTTAAAGTTTGGCTAACTGTTAGTGAACATAACGAATACAAATTTATTCGAAGTTAGGAATTATCCGAAATAACGAATGCCGTATCTAGACGAATGGAACGTAACGAATACGAATGAATCCGAAGTTACAATTATCAAAATAACGAATACCGCATCTATACGAATGGAGCGTAACGAATTTGAATGCATCCAAAGTTATGAATTATCGAAATAACGAATGGCGATCATGACGAATGATCCGATAAACGAAAATAAAAATAAAAAGAATGATCGTGTCTACTGCTTTCTGTGTGTCCATACAAATTTTATCCTATGTGAGCCCTGATGAAGAGGGAGTGGGGTTGCCCCTGAAACCCATTGGCTTTTTTTTTTTATATTACTTTTTTTTTACAAACAACTAAAATTGTCTTGGACTCGTTTATCCACTTTTTTTTTTAAAGAAACTTTTATTCCCTAGTTTTCCCTAGTACAGCAATGCTGAGAAAAATAATGAATCAAAAAGAAATAAAAGATAGACATTGCTTACAGAACAACAATACAAAATGTTATGAATGTGCGATGCAAAATAGCAGGCAGCAGTCTTAAGGCTTTCTAATGATCATCACTGAATATGTAATGGTCTATCATCTAATCAAAAGCATCCCAAATATTCAGAGTTGAGCATAATAATGTGAAGGGAACTGAGAAGCGTGAATGATAGGGGTATCCCTGTCAAATACCGCCAGCACAGCGGTAATAAGGATAGCCATATCAACAATCTAGGGTATATAGCTGATGTTGGGATCAGGTTAAACTTTTAGGTGACAGAATCATTACAAAGACATAAAACTAGGAAATGCAGGTTTTACAGGTGAAGATCATAGGGTAATGACACGTCCATTATAGGATGGGTGCAAACAGCACCCTGAAAAGGTGAGGGCTTTCACTGACCAGAGTGGGTGTAGAATCCAGTAGTTTGAATTTGCCCAAGGCATTGGTAAGGTTCACCTTGGCGTACCAAGTGGAGAATTGAAAGGTGGCCATGAGTTAGTGGATTTTAGTCGTTGACAAGTGTATTAAATGAAGGCTTTCCAGTGAGTAATGAAACGTTTGGTGGGTCCAAATTTCTGTAGCATAGTGTCCAGCTTTTCCAGATAGAGGAGCGTTTTCAGCTCCTTCAAAACTGTAGAGAGTGATGGACTGTGGGAAGATGTCCAGGCCCGCACGAGGACCCTCCTGGCTGTTAACAGACAGAGATGCATCCAAGGGGTCAGGCATAAAAGCTTCCTAGTCTTCAAGGTGGTAGGAGAAGTACAACTAAACAGGCAGATTAGAGGATCCTTAGGCAATCTAGACGTTGTGATTCCAGAGATGGAGTGGATACTTTGATCCCAATAGTCGTGAATTGGTGTACATATATCCAGTTTTGGTCTGGTGCTCCTCTCTGTATTTCTATGGTTTAACCAACATAAAGGGGCAATTTTCTGCTGACCATCAATGTAAGGGGGAAACTTCTTCCTACAACTTACTGATTCGGTTATTATTAGGGTTGCACCGATACCATTATCGGTATGAGTGCCGGTACTAACCATTGACATGAGTATTCAGCTGTCAGTGGGGTTTCTTGTTTCTTTTTGTATCTTTATGTTTATTCATCTACAGATCAAAGGGGGGAACTTCGATCTGCGAATGAAGTCAGTGTAAAAGCAACTTGTCAAGAAAAAAACATTTTTTTTAAAATGTTCCTCTGTTTAACCCCTTATTAACCTTTAATTTACTCTGTTCACCCTAATTAACTCCTTATTCTTCTTCTTCATTTAATTATTATTTTCCTGCTGATTTTTTTGTTCACTTCTATTTTATAAACTGTTAATAATTTCACCTTTTTTCGGTTTGCTTTGATCGTTAATATCTTTACACCTATAATATACACTGCATACAAAGAACAAGAGATGATCAGAGACTGCAAGCATGGCACAAGAGAAGGTCAGAGACTGCATACATGGCACAAAAGTCGATCAGAGACTGCATACATGGCACAAGAGACCATCAGAGTCTGCATACATGGCACAAGATATGATCAGAGACTGCATACATGGCACAAGAGATTGTCAGAGACTGCGGACATGGCACAAGGGATGGTCAGAGACTGCATACATCACACAAGAGATTGTCAGAGACTGCATACATCACACAAGAGATGGCCAGAGACTGTGAACATGGCACAAGAGATGGTCAGAGACTGTGGACAGGGCACAAGAGATGGTCAGAGACTGTGGACATGGCACAAGAGATGGTCAGAGACTGTGGACATGGCACAAGAGTCGGCCAGACTGCGGACATGGCACAAAGGCAGAGCTGGTATAATACCATACAAACCCAGCAGAGGGGGCGTGGCTGGACGCTGAGCGAGATGTCAGCCTGATTCCTCGCTCTCCTGAGACCTGCCATTGACCGGCTCTATATGGGGACAAAGCTGCACATAGATGGGCAAATCCCGCACCACCCGCTCGTAGAAGCAAGGGGGAACCTCGGGGATGCCTCACCCGCCAGGTCCCCCAATCGAATCATACTTTACCCAGCCGCCGGACACTGACATGGGGGGGCTGAGAACATGGCGCCACAGCGCGCCACACAGACAACCTCTACTACTCCTTCCGGGACACCGAATCACCTGCAGCTGTCTCCCGACCTCACGTGCAGTGTCTCGGACAGCGAGATCCCCGATGGTCGAACTGCACCATCGTCCTCAGCACCGCCATCCCTGCACGGCCTGCCTCAGTACCCCGAGGGTGGTCTGGTCTTCCCAAACCTCATTCGCTATTACTATGCTACCCAGTTGAGAGCAATCGCATCCTGGGTCACCCTCCCGGCCTATAATAGATGAGAACCCCTAGGGGCTTCTAGGATGGAGAAGGACCTAGGGGTCCTAGTAGAAGACAGACTGAGCAATAACATGCAGTGTCAAGCTGCGGCTACCAAAGCCAGCAGAATATTAGCATGCATTTAAAAGGGAATTACTCCAGAGATAAAACGATTATTCTGCCACTTTATAAAACTCTGGTTTTGGCCACTTCTAAAGTATTCTGTCCAGTTCTGGTCACTGGTCCTCAGAAGGGATGTGCTGGAGCTGGAGAGAGTCCAGAGAAGGGCAACTAAATTAATATGGGGGCTGGAGGACCTTAATTATGAGGAACGACTAAAAGGGCTAAATTTATTCTCCCTGGAGAAGAGACGCTTGAGAGGAGATATGATTGTGATATACATATATATCAACGGTCACAGTGTGAGTAGGAAACTTTTCAATCCCAGGGAGTGTAATGCCGCGTACACACGATCGGATTTTCCGACGGGAAATGTTGGATGTGAGCTTGTTGGCTGAAACTCCAACCATGTGTACGCTCCATCTGACATCCGTTGTTGGACTTTCCGCCAACAAATGTTGGCTAGTATGTTCTCAAATTTTCCGCCAACAAATGTTTGTTGTCGGACTTTCCGATCTTGTGTACACGAGTCTGTCGGACAAAAGTCCAAAGTACAAACATGCATGCTCGGCAGCAAGGACGAGCCGAAAGTGCTCGGTCTTGTAAAACTAGCGTTCGTAATGGAGATAATACGTACGTCTTGTGTGTCACTACGTTTGTAATTGTCGGCCAACATTTGCATGACCGTGTGTATGCAAGACAAGTTGGAGCCAACAAAAGTCCACGGTTTTGTTGTCGGAAAGTCCGGTCGTGTGTACGAGGCTTTAGAGGACACGGGGCTACACGATGAGACTGGAAGAGAAGCGGTTTAACCTAAAGCTGAGTAGGGTTTTTTTCACTGTCAGGGTGGTAAGGATGTGGGACTCTCTTCCACAATCTGTGGTGTCAGCAGGAAGTATGGATAGTTTTAAAAGACTCTTGGACGGGTATCTTAGCAAAAACAATATACAGGGATATGGGAAATGATTTTTCACACACACACCTACCTACACAGGTTGAACTGGATGGACTGGTATCTTTATTACCAACTATGTAACTACCGTATTTATCGGTGTATAACACGCACTTTTTTCCCCTTAAAATCAGGGGAAAATCGTGGGTGCGTGTTATACGCTGAGCTTTTCGGCCGCTCTCAGCGGCTTTTGGCTTTTCTCGGCGGCTTTCGGCCATTCTCGGCGGCCCTCGCCCGCTTTCGGCCATTCTTTGCGGCTTTCGGCCGCCTTCGGCCATTCTCGGCGGCTCTCGCAGTCCCGCGGGAGCCGCCGAAAGCCGAGTGCGTCCGAAAGCGGCCGAGAACGGCGGCGCCATTTTCGAAGATGCAAATGACACAGGGCAAGGCTACAGAGGGATACAGAAAAGGCTGGAATTGGGTACAAGACTACAGATGGACACTGACAAGGCTGCAATGGGGGACAAGGCTGCAATGGGGACAAGGCTGCAATGGGGGACAATGCTGCAATGGGGGACAAGGCTGCAATGGGGGACAATGCTGCAATGGGGGACAAGGCTGCAATGGGGGACAAGGCTGCAATGGAGGACAAGGCTGCAATGGGGGACAGGGCTGCAATTAGGGACAAGGCTGCAGATGGACACTGATGAGGCTGCATTGATGGGCATTTAAATGTAAGTTTTTTTTCCTTAAAGCGGAGTTCCACACAAAAATGGAACTTCTGCTTTTCGGAACCCTCCTCCCCTCAGGTGTCACATTTGGCACCTTTCAGGGGGGAGGGGGGTGCAGATACCTGTCTAAGACAGGTATTTGCACCCACTTCCGGCATAGACTCCCATGGGAGTCTATGCCTCTTCCTGTCCCCACCGCGCTGTCTCCTGGGAAACACACAGCTCCCAGGAGAGAGCGGGGACCACTCACGATGCGCAGCGCGACTCGCGCATGCGCAGTAGGGAACCGGGAAGTGAAGCCGCAACGCTTCACTTCCTGATTCCCCTACATAGGATGGCGGCGGCAGCTGCCGAGAACCGAGCGGGTTCTCGGCGCCGCCTGCCGACATCGCTGGACCCTGGGACAGGTAAGTGGCCATGTATTAAAAGTCAGCAGCTGCAGTATTTGTAGCTGCTGGCTTTTAATATTTTTTTTTTTTTTTTTTTTTTTTTTGCGGTTTGGGTGGACTCCCTCTTTAAACTTCCCTCCTAAAGGTTTTTTTCCTTAAAATTCCCTCCTAAACTTGGGGTGCGTGTTATACGCCGAAGCATGTTATACGCCGATAAATATGGTATGTATCGGCAAGTACTAAAAAAAAAGTATCGTTACCCGCGCTTATTGTAAAAAAAAAGTGGTATCGGTACATCCCTAGTTATTATACTATGAGTTCTAGCTATTTAAATTATAGTAGAAGCTACCCAAGACCTTAAAAATATTTCAAGCGTTCCTCCGGGATTAAAAGGTCGAGAAAGGTTGCTGTAAATACAGGCCTTGCTGTTCTGACATTAGTAAAAAAAAAATAAAAAAAAATAAAAAAACACATTTCGGGAAAAAAAGAGACCATTTGAGTGAGTTACTGAATAAACAGAATCTGCTTAAAGACTTTATTAGCTGTCAGGAGACTGCATCATTAGACTGTTGTTTATGCCTCGTTTTGGTAAACTAACAGGATTAGAATTAGAGCAGAGAGTTAATTGCTCGGTGTGTAGATTTCTGGCAATAAAACAAATAACTATATCACCAAGAGGCCAGTTAGTCCAACTCTCTCCTTACCTTTTGTGCGGGGAACGGTTTACAAACAGAAGTGTATGGTGTGCACTCCGGCAGCTAATAAAATGATAGACAAATGCTCTTAGAGATGTACTTCGGTGCTCCGACACACAGATCCTCATTCCAAACAAGATGTTTTTTTATTCCCTAAAGACACACTATATGGCTTTTAGAGAGCGAGTCTTTTAATGTGTGATAGCTCGCAGAGAATATTCTAAATATAGGAGCTGTTGGAATTACGGAACAGCTGTCCAGTTAACCTCTGTAAATTCATCTTTTTGCTCCCTTGGAACAGTTGCGGAATGCAGCTGCGCATTGATTTTTCATCTCTTCCCTACATCTGGCCACGTTCATATTCCGCTATTGAAATATTAAGGGGTTTTAATGTAACCCTCTTCCTTAGACTAGTACAGGGGATTTAAATGCTTTGGGCACAGGGCCCAAATGCCAGCAAAAAAAAAAAAAAATCAGTGTTTGCCACTCTTCAAAAAACCGCGGCATATCCTCTTTATACCACATCAGTTTGGAAAAAAAAAAAAAGTAAATCTCTTTCATGCAGAGGCTTCAGACAAGCTGCTGCGGTTTAAATTCAGCTGTTTCGGCTCTCGGTGCAGCGAAAGGGCTCAACTGATGCTATCAGACGGCAGGAAAACAACACTGTTATGTGTTCACGGTCAGAGCAGACAAACAGCCATTGATGCCAGGCACTGAGGCATTGGGCTTGTAGCTAGTAATATTCTGTAACTAATAACGGAGGGATTCACAGGATTTGAAGGTCAGGTTGTGTGTTGTAGAGCATGGGCCCTTTTCATGCAAGATGGGCAGGAAGGACAGAATACCGTTTTGTCAAACAACGCCGCTCTGGGAAGAATGGGATTTCAAAACAAATAAAAGAAAAATAAGACGGGATGATTGACCATCACCAATTGTATTTAAGTGGAAAAGCATCTGATAATAATATCTATTATTAATATTGTTATTATCACAAGTATTATTTATTTTTCAGTGGCTAGCATTAATGACTTTGAGTGCTGGGGGTCTTGAAATCAGTTCTCGCCAAGGACACGGTTTGCACAAGGTTTATGGTTCTCCTGTACTTGGATGTTTTTTTTAAAAAGCAGCACGTGCTGGGGGCCCTGCTGACATAATCCTGGCCCCATCCACTTGTTGGCCAGGAACCCCAGCAGTTAAAAAAAAAGACCTCTGGATCTGGTATGGATTTTTGGAAGTAACACAAAATTGAAGAAAAAAAATGGGGTATCCCTCAAAAATCCATACTGAACAATTATCTAAGCATGCGTACTGGCAAGCCATTAAAGCAGGAGGATGAACGTGCAACCCCCCCTTCTTCTTAACCATTCCAGACCACATGCCGTCAGCATGGGGGTACCTTGTTAGGGGAATCCCCCTGCCAAAGCACCTGCTCAATTTGTTGACGAGGACAAGGGCCTCTTCTCCACAAGCCTGGCCTAGTGGTTGTGAGGGTCTGCCGGCTGGGGGCTTATTGCAATATAGAAGCCCCCCCTAATAATAAGGGGTCACCCAGATACCGTCCCCCATGTGAATGAGTTAGGGGTACACCTACTCATTCTCAAAACAAACAGTGAAAAGTTAAAAAAACAAAACAAACACAAGTCCTTTAATAAATGAAAAAAGTCTCACAATGTAAATCATCAATCACACACCCAGTGATGCAGATAAATGCCAAACACGATGAATGACACCACTGACCCACCAAACAAAAAACGCAGACTGCCAACAAAATCCTCTCCCGAACGCTGTTTATCCATGAATGACAGCCCTGGTGGATGACAGCTGAATGTGAGTGTAAACAAAGGGGTGGGGACTACTGGGTGATGTCATTGATGTATAGTCGTGTGCTGAAAATACGTGACCAATATGGTCATGTGCAAATTGGGTAGGTGTGCAATGCCCTTATGAATAGGGTGTTTGCGATAGATAGATAGATAGATAGATAGATAGATAGATAGATAGATAGATAGATAGATAGATAGATAGATAGATAGATAGATAGATACAGTGGCGGAATTACCGGGGTCGCAACAGTTGCAGTTGCGACGGGGCCCGGCATCCCGCCACTGTGGGGGGGGGCCCAGCGGGGTTGCTTTTCACACGGCTCTGAGCGGAGATCGTGTGTCATATAACAAAAGCACAGAGAGACACCAGCGGCGGCATTAATGTTCTATTTGTCGGTCCTCTCTGGCACGGATGAGAGAGGACACACAGCTGATCTCACGGCTCCCCCTTCTCCGCCCTCCCCTCTCCTGTGTGCTCCACGGGAAATGTGAGCTCTTTAGCTTCACACTAGACTGCCCGAGGAGCATACAGGAGAGGGGAAGGGGGAGAAGGGGGAGCCGTGAGATCAGCTGTTTGTCCTCTCTCATCCGTGCCAGAGAGGACCGACAAATAGAACATTAATGCCGCCGCTGGTGTCTCTCTGTGCTTCTGTTATATGACACACGATCTCCGCTCAGAGCCGTGCTGTCCGGCACTGATGGGATCTAAAAGCATTCACTGTGATGGGCACTGATAGCATTCACTGATGGGCACTGATAGAAGGCACTGATAGAAGGCACTGATGAGCACTGATAGAAGGCACTGATGGGCACTGATGAGCACTGATAGAAGGCACTGATAGAAGGCACTGATGGGCACTGATAGAAAGCACTGATGGGCACTGATGAGCACTGATAGAAGGCAATGATGGGCACTGATAGAAGGCACTGATGGGCACTAATGAGCACTGATAGAAGACACTGATGAGCACTGATAGAAGGCACTGACTGATGAGCACTAATAGAAGGCACTGATGAGCACTGATGAGCACTGAGAGAAGGTACTGATGAGCACTGATAGAAGGCACTGATGGGCACTGATAGAAGGCACTGATGAGCACTGATAGAAGGAAGGGATAGAAGGCACTGATGAGCACTGATAGAAGGTACTGATGAGCACTGATAGAAGGCACTGATGGGCACTGATAGACCGCACTGATGAGCACTGATAGAAGGCACTGATGGGCACTGATAAAAGGCACTGATGGGCACTGATAGAAGGCACTGATGAGCACTGATAGAAGGCACTGATGAGCACTGATAGAAGGCACTGATAGAAGGCACTGATGAGCACTGATAGACAGCACTGATGAGCACTGATAGAAGGCACTGATGGACACTGATAGAAGGCACTGATAGAAGGCACTGATGAGCACTGATAGATGGCACTGATGAGCACTGATAGAAGGCACTGATGGGCACTGATGAGCACTGATGGGCACTGATAGAAGGCACTGATAGAAGGCACTGATGAGCACTGATAGAAGGCACTGATGAGCACTGATAGAAGGCACTGATGGGCACTGATGAGCACTGATAGAAGGCACTGATGAGCACTGATAGAAAGCACTGATGGGCACTGATAGAAGGCACTGATGAGCACTGATAGAAGGCACTGATGAGCACTGATAGAAGGCACTGATGGGCACTGATAGAAGGCACTGATAGAAGGCACTGATGGGCACTGATAGAAGGCACTGATAAGCACTGATAGAAGGCACTGATGAGCACTGATAGAAGGCACTGATGGGCACTGATAGAAGGCACTGATAAGCACTGATAGAAGGCACTGATGAGCACTGATAGAAGGCACTGATGGGCACTGATAGGCAGCACTGATGGGCACTGATAGATGGCACTGATGATTGGGGCACTGATTATCAGTGTAAACAATTTACTGACATTCTTGACAGTTAACGGCAGTCCTTTCCTCACACAGACACAGCGTGTGAGGAAAGGGCTGTGGATAACCGGCAAGTCTGTTTACATGTGATCAGCTGATCACATGGTAAAGGGCCGATGTGATTGCGCTGGATGCACGTCCCAGGGGTCATTCGGGAAGCACGGTTTTGGGAGGATGTCCATGGAGACCCTCCCAAAATTGGAAGCCCGGGGCTCGGATGGAAGGGGGGCCCATCATGGTTTCTTGCACCGGGCCCTGAAGGTTCTAGTTACGCCTCTGGATAGATAGATAGATAGATAGATAGATAGATAGATAGATAGATAGATAGATAGATAGATAGATAGATAGATAGATAGATAGATAGATAGATAGATAGATAGTCTGTATAAAATCCTCATTTTATAAAATACATCCATGGCACAAAGGTAGCAGAGGATGCTGGGTCTTCTTTTAAGAAATTCCAGTATGACCTGCATGCTTGCTGCCTGCCTATGTAAACAAACTTAAATGGCCCTGTCCTTTCTAGCAGAGAGGTAGGGGTACCTGAGCTCCCTCCTATCCAGTGATGTTCACGATAGACTCGGCTGTCCCAGGACTCTTCCTCCTCATTGGCTGAGACAGCAATGGGAGCCCATCAATAACAGCCAGTGAGCCAATGAGAGAATGGGGTGGGGTGGGGTGGGGGGTGAGCCTCGGCTGTATGTGTCTTATGGGCGCATAGAGCAGTGGTTCGGGAGCGAGCACACTGTGGTACCTCCAGGGAAAGTGGCTTTCTCTGGGGGCACTGCTCGAGGGGGAGGAGCCAGGAGCGCCGGCAGGGGACCCGAAAAGAAGAGGATCGAGGCTGCTCTGTGCAAAACCACTGCACAGGGCAGGTGAGTATGGCATGCTTGTTAATAAAAAAACAAAAAACAAAGCTTTAATACCAATTTAGCAGAGAGTTTTCAAGCTGTTAAAAGTACCTCTTCTTCTTTTAAGTACACCAAGTGGGAAGTATTAAATGGTCATATCAAGTATTTGGATATGGATAATAAAATAAAAAAGTCTTTAAATTTATATTTGTTAATAATGAAAAAAAAATACTTGCACAGAGCTTGACCTCAACTGAATTGAACACCTTTGGGATGAATTTGAAGGCCAGTTGTAAGTCAAGTCTTCTTTCTAATATCAATACCTGACCTCACAATTGCTCTTTTCACTGAATGGGCACAAATTCCCACAGACACACTTCAAGATCTTATTGAAAACCTTCCCCAAAGAGTGAAGGATGTAAGAGTACCAAATGGGAGGGAGGACGACTGGATATTAAAGCTCAAGGTTTAACAATAGGATGTCCAACAAGTTTTATATAGTTGTGATGGTCAGGTGTTTACAAACTCAGGTCAGATATAGAGCCCAGAGTCACAAAATAATAGGGTATTTTCAGGTTCCAGGACTGTGGCGATGATACTTGGTGGTATCTCACAATTTTCAGCACAGGGGATGCAGGAATCAGCATGTCCAAAGGAGCTCTTGTTTTGGGAAAAAATAACAACTGACCGCCAATATTATGAGATATTCCCCCACTGAACACCAATGATTGGAAACACTTCACTAAACACTAACGTAACAGTGTCCTTCTGCCCTCGAATACGAATACGTAATGAAGGCGTTTTCATCACCAGCCAAAAACATAGTTAATAAATTAATACAGATCTCCAATGCAACAAGGGAATTTACAATGACCCCCAATATAACAGGGACCACCAGTGTAACAGATGTGTTTAAACTGACCACCAATGTAACAGATGTATTCACACTGACAATCATTATAAGGGGGAAAATTACACTGACCACAAGGGATAGGATTCAGGTTTGGACTTATGCAGAATTTGGTCTGAAATTTGTCTGTTCGGGGTTCAGCGAACAGGTGAAGAAATGGGTATTTGCGTGCCCCCCAAGCCAAGCCTCCAGCTTCAGCAGGAAGTCATACATAGGATGGCTCCTCTCTGACAGCCGAAGGGCTTCTCCCAGTCACCAACAAACACGCGTTTTGCAAACTTTTCCATTTCTCTTACAGAGCAATTTCCAAAAGTAGCTCTCTCACGCTTAGCTTCCCTGAGTCCCAGGCCTTTTGCTCCAGTCCTTCCTCATTTATACTACCTGCTGCTGTTCACAAGTAGAAAGCAAAATCTGGTTCGGAACCCACACTGCCAAGGTGTCTTGGAAAATCCGGGTTCCACCTTAGTTTCCCACATGAGAAAGCATGCAAGGTGATACATAGCTTCCCTCAATAACCTTGCCTTTCGTTATGTCACAATGGCCTTAAGCTTCCACTCCTTTGGTCTCCGTGACTGTACTCTTCGCTGGTTCTCATTCTACTGAACTCCTTCAGTGTCAATTACAACTCTACTTCCTCCTCTCCTCTTCCTTTCTCCATCGGGGTCCCCCAGGGTTCTGTTATTGGACCTGTCCTTTTCTCAATCTACACCTTCTCCCTGGGTCTGTTGATAGCCTCCCATGGCTTTTAACATCATCTCTATGCAGACAACATCCAAATCTACCTCTCCACTCCCCAACTCACTCCATCTGTCTCCTCACGTATCACCAACATACTAACAGACATATCAGCCTTGATGTCACATTACTTCCTCAAACTCAACCTATCCAAAACCGAACTCATGATATTTCCTCCCCACGTGCCACTGCTCCTGATTTCTCTGTCAAAATCAACGGCTCAACTATCAACCCGTCCCCCCATGCCAAGGTCCTAGGTGTAATCCTGGACTCTGAACTACTCTTTCAGCCCCACATCCAATAGCTGTCCAAAGCTCCGCAACATCTTCAAGATATGCCCCTTCCTAACCAATGTCACCACAAAGCTTCCAGTCCACTCCCTGGTCATCTCTCGCCTCGACTACTGCAACTCCTTCCTCATTGGCTTACTATAAATAGGCTATCCCCTTTCAGTCATGAATGCTGCTGCCAGGCTCTCCCACCCCTCTCTGCCAATCCCTGCACTGGCTGCCACTCAGCCAATTAATTAAATTCAAGATATTAACGGTAACTTACAAAACCATACACAACATGGCCCCCAGCCATCACTAACCTGGTCTCAAAATACCAACTAAATCATCCTCTTTGCTCCTCCCAAGACCTCCTGCTCTCTAGCTTCCTATGTCACCTCATCCCATGTTCACCTCCAGGACTTCTTCTGAGCATCTCCCATCCTCTGGAATGCTCTACCGCAATCTGTCTAACTATCTCCTACTTTGTCTACTTTTAGACGATCCCTGAGAACTCATCTCTTCAGAGAAGCCTATCTGGCCCCCTCCTAACAACTGTACATTTATTTTTTCCATCAGCATGTCCCCCAAAATGGAACCCTCCCACTTGGATTGTTAGCTCTATTGAGAAGGGCTCTCTGTTTCCTACAATATTAGTGTATTGTGTTTGTACTGTCTATCCTCATGTTGTAAAGCGCTGCATAAACTGTCGGCACTATATATATCCTGTATAATAATAATAATATATGGTTCCCCTTATGTTATACTGCCACTGGGACCCTCTTTGTCCACCGAATTTCTGTAGTGGTGCTATTACTACGCAAAACATGTGGAGCCTATGTGAATGGATGGAGATACCCTTTTGAACCATGTGTTACAAAAATACTATTTTCTGTCTGTACTAATATTATTGTGGTATTGTAAGGGTATCTATCCTAATCGACAAAGGCTGCAAGGTATATTCCCACCTTGTGTTTTTTAATTTTGTGTTTTTAATGATGCATTAATAAAATCTTTGTACTTTTATAAAAATAATTGCATGCTGTGGTTCCCTTTAAAGTTCATGGATCATGGTCTGTATTTATTTCAACACAGTGATAAGTGTTGCCAGCTATAACCGGTGGCACTAATGGTCCGGGAACAACGTGACAGGCTGGTTTTTAGACAAGTCAATTGATAAACCGACTTGTGTACATCCAGGGTGCCCATACATGGATCGGAATTTGCCTGGTCCCTGCTAACATGGCTGAATTTCGATCCATGTATGGTCGGCTTTAGAATAACAGTCAGAGGTACCATTGCCGTAGGTGATCTCACATTGCAGATATAAAGCTATGAAGCTCAAGGCGAATGAGTGCCTGGGCACAGGAAGTTCATTGCTACTTTTTAGGAAGATTTCCAGTAAAAAAAAAGTATATCTTCTAGGCTACTGCTTAGGCGCATTACCATTTCTAGATATTCCCTATAACATAGTATATTGTTATTTTTTGAGTTCAGGTCAACTTATATATGAATTGCTTTTGCAGCTTAATATGGTTTTCTTGGATGATATGTGTTATCGCAGTTCTTGCAAAGTGATAAAATGTAGAATATGCTTTTACAGTGTGATTTACATAATTTTTGTGCTATGATGATACAGTATAATGTCCTACTGCAGTACAATCTGGTATGGTTATGTGACATTTTAGGCTCAATTTACTAAGACAGATGAGTTATTTTGCCTTCATTTTCTATTTTATATCATTATAATTTTACCTTAAGAATTTAAAATATGCAAAAATAAATATCATTTTGGTGTAACATTTTTGCCACGAATCTAAAGCTAAAAAAAAAAAAAAAATATATAGGTTAAAAAGAAAAATATTATATACAGTCATGGCCAAAAATATTGGCACCCCTTTCTGTCAGATAACGCACCACTTTGCCCAGAAAATTGTTGCAATTACAAATGTTTAGGGATTTTCATGTTTATTTCTTTTATTTGTATTGGTTTGACACAAAAAAGTGGAGAAACAAAAAGCCAAATCTAACACATTCCACACAGAACTCCATAAATGGACTGGACAAAATTATTGGCACCTTCTCAAAATTGTAAGAAATAATTTCATTCCAAGGTTGTGATGCTCCTAACTTTTGTAATTAAATTCACCTGTATCAATTAGCAGGTGCTGACAATATAGAAATCATACTAGCAACCAGTTAAAATGGTGAAAAATGTACTCAACCTTTCTGTTGTGTGTCTCTGTGTTCTGCACAGAGCATGGAGAAGAGAAAGAGCAGCAAAGAATTGTCTGAGGATGATTAATGATATGGAAATTAAGGGAAACCCTGCGCCAAATTTAAAAAAAAATGGCGTAGGGGCCCCCCCAAAATCCATACCAGACCATTATCCAAGCATGCAACCTGGCAGGCCGCAGGAAAAGAAGGGAGAAGAGAGAGCGCCCCCCTCCTGAACCGTACCAGGCCACATGCCCATACATTTGTACCCCGTTATCATTTTACACGGGGGGTGAGATCTGGGGGTCCCCTTGTTAAAAAGGGGCTTCCAGATTCTGATAAGCCCCCCGCCCAATGACCCCCACAACCACCGGGCAAGGGTTGTGGGGATGAGGCCCTTGTCCCCATCAACATGGAGACAAGGTGCTCTGGGGGGCTGCCCCAAAGCACCCTCCCCATGTTAAGGGCATGTGGCCTGTTACAGTTCAGGAAGGGGGGCGCTCTCGTCCCCCCCATCTTTTCCTGCGGCCTGCCAGGTTGCGTGCTCGGATAAGGGTCTGGTATGGATTTTGGGGGGGACCCCTATGCCATTTTTTTTTAATTTGGCGCAGCGTTCCCCTTAATTTCCATATCAGACCCGAAGGGCCTGGTATGGATTTTAGGGGGACCCCCACACAATTTTCTTTTTAAATTTTGGTTCGGGGTTCCCCTTAATATTCATACCAGACCCAAAGGGCCTGGTAATGGACTGAGGAGGGATCCCATGCTCTTTTTTTCAATGAGTTTTATCTATATTGCCGAGACCCAACAATTCATTACAGCCGCGATCAGTTTTAAATTACATTTTTTCCTTTAGAAATGTCATTTTGCTGTGGTACTGTTTTAAACACGGGGAAAATGTGCCACTTTGCAGGTATACTATAGACACCACCCAGGCACAATATTTAAAGGAATGTTTCATTTTTATTGTTTCACTTTAAGCATTAAAAAAATCACTGCTCTCGAAAAAACGGCCTTTTTAAAAAAAAAAAATTGCATCGATACATGTCCCCTGGGGCAGGACCCGGGTCCCCAAACACTTTTTATGACAATAACTTGCACAAGCTTTTAAAATTAGCACTTTTGATTATTTGTGTTAGTGTCCCATAGACTTTAACGGTGTTCGAGCGTTCTGCCAAATTCAAATTTTTTACCTGTTCGGTATGTTCTGGTGCGAACCGAACCGGGGGGATGTTCGGCTCATCCCTAAACTAGAGAGTTTTCAAGAGCAGTATCAATAAATCCGATCTTGCAGAAAATTAATATCAGTAGTTGTAGAGATTACACAGCTTTACTTAGAATAGTCCACCATATAAAGATAACCACAATCTGCCTAAAATAAAACATTCACTTTCCCATCCCCTGTCTGCTAGATCCCCTTCATTAGTCATTTGATACTCTCTGAGCATTAATATTTGTCAAAATAATGACATTGTTACAAGATTAGAACTCTGTGAATCTCTCTGTTCGTTGTACAAGGAGCAAATAAACACAAGTGAAACTTATAAGAATACATAATAGGTCACAAAGGGATATACAACTCACAGACACAAGTGAAAGGTTAGATGTTTATCTCCCACGTGTGGCTTCATCATTTATATATTGAAGATCTATTACCCGCACTTGGGAATATGCATTGTTTATTTGAAACTCATTATGCCTTCCCTCTGCAGACAGGACGAGTGCTATTTCTGTTTATACGCGCATATTTATACAAGGTGATGAATGGAACTTAGCGCTGCTCTAGTCCTGTCCAGGGATGTGGGGGCCACTGGTGATTGGTATAAAGGTACGTTTAACAATTGCCTTTGAAGCTCAACTTTGTGGCAAGTCAAAGGGTTAATTAGGAATTTAGAACCTACTAGAGGATTAACAAGGACAGCAAAGTGTAATGTGGCCTATGAAATACTAAATAGAATTTGGTTAAATGCAATGCACCTTTTAAATAATGATGTGATTTGTGAGATTTATAAGAAAATGGGGAAAATCTCTTAAGCTTTCTTTCTTTGGAACCTCAGAATAAAAGCATGTGGAGGTTATGGAGATATTTTTTATTATTATTTGGGGACTCTTACATAGTTACATTGGCCTAGCTTGGACCACTGTAAGTATGTATGTGTCTTGCCTGTGGGATAGCCGTGGAAGCTAAAAATCACTGTAATAAGAACCACTATGATAATCATCTCCACTTTCTTTCGAATCCCGTGCTGACTGGCCTCCATGGTGTTCTCACAAGTAAGGCACATGTAAAAATTGCCCCAGCCACTGCACGTGCAGTTATTGCATGCACATGTATGTCACTTTACACTTATATGTGTGTTTTTCACTAAGGGATGGTAGAGTGTGGTTCTTTGGGCCTACCCTGAAGTCCAGGCTGAGGATGCATGGCCCTTAGGTTCCTTCTCAACTGACTTGAGAGGTCTCTGTTGAGGAGAACCCCTCACCTAGTTTTTGTTGGTCGGATTCAGCTTAAGGAAAGGGGTCCGCTGGGAATTTTGGCTATGTGAACCTGAATGTGCCTTGCCTCTGTCAGGAATCTTTCACCCTGGAGAGGCCAAAAAAAGGTCCTTCCTGTTTGGGAGGGGACCATATGCCCTTTAGGTTCCTTCCTCCCCTGCCTTGGGAGCTTTCTCTTCAGAAGAACCTAACCTATAACTCGTTGGTCAGCTTCAGCTAATCATGAGAAGAGGGGCTGGCCAGGCCTTTTGGCTAGGTGGACCTGAGTGTGCCTTGCCCCTGTCAGGAATCTTGCATCCTGGGGGGGTCAGGGATGGGACCTTTTTCTTTGGTAGGGGACCATATGCCCTTAGGTTTCTTCCTCCTCTGCCTTGGGAGGTCTCTCTTCAGGAGAACCCCTCACCTATTATTCATTGGTCAGTTCAACTGCATGGCCCTTAGGTTCCTTCCTCACTGCCTTGGGAGGTCTCACTTCAGCAGAACTCCTCATCTACTACTCTTTGTTTGGCTTCAGCTGATCATGAGGGGAAGGGTCTGCCGAGCTTTTTGGCTAGGTGGACATGAGTGTGTCTTGCCCCTGTTAGGAATCTTGAGCCCTGGGGGGTTCAGGAAAGGGTGTTTCCTCTTCAGTAGGGGATCATAGGCCCCTAGGTTTCTTCCTCCCCTGCCTTGTGAGTTCTCTCTTCAGGAGAACCCATGACCTATTATTCGTTGGTCAATTTGACTGTGTGGCCCTTAGGTTGCTTCCTCCTCACCCTGGGAGGTCTCTCTTCAGGAGAACCCCTATCATGAGGAGAGGGGTCCGCAGGGCTTTTGGCTAAGTGGACCTGAGTATGCCTTGCCCCTGTAAGGAATATTGTGCCCTGGGGGGGGGGGGGGGGTTCCTTCTTTCTCTTCAGGAGGAGACAATATGATACATCCTAGTGCATTTTTGTGTGTCTGTGTGTTCTCATACTCTTTTTTTTTTTTTTGGTCAACGTTGGTGTTTTTGCACACCACCATGTAAAAATTGCCATACCTAAACTTCATCTCTAAAATAGAGAAAGGATATCAATCTCCTTTAGACATCATAGTGATTAGTCCACAATACACCTACCTTTATTCATAGACCATAGTGTAGATCCTGTGGAGTGTTCTCTGCACTTCTGGATAGTACCCTGTCGCATGACCTTTCAAAGTCATGTAATAGGTTTTCTGCTCTTTCTAAACACTTTGACTAATGAACTGGAAACTGGAGGCACATTAGCAGTTGGAAGAGGGGGATCTGTGCTCCCTTAGATTCAGTGGAGGGCAAGGGTGCTATCACGGGTCTAATAGACCCTTGATTTCTCAAAACAGAGAACCGGTACACACTGATAAAAATTATTCTGTTGGCTTGTAATTTTAACATAAATATGTTATAATTTTCAACATAAAAATAAATATTAATGAATTTACTTTTCATTAAGTACCTTACCTAATTTGCATTCGTTCTTAAAACACACCTTTTACATTTACGAAAATGAAAAGAAAGAAAAAGAGCGCACCAGCCTAGTGCATTATCCTTGACAGATTTATTAATTAAAAACAAGATAAAAACTACTCACAAAGGTCGAAGAAAAAATTGCATAGTATATGGCACAGAGGCAAATAATCCAGTGGTAGCAGTTTTCCAGGTCCCAGGAAGGAGGCGTACGGACTACTGCTGGCTAACGCGTTTCGAAGGTTACCCTTCTTCATCAGGGGCTCTGTAAGAAGTCTACTGTAGTAGACACAGCTACTCCAGTGATCTCCACTTGCTTCCAGGTCCCTCACTGCTCTCCATTGGGTGCCATTCAGAGAACACTTTCCATTTTCTCAATGAATGCAAAGTGTTCATTGATTGGATGAGGCGGAGATCGTATTGTCATTTCCCTGCCTCTCCACCACGTCCAATCAGGGAACGCTTTGCATTCATTGAGAAAATTCAAAGAGTTCCCTGCTTGGAACTTGTGTCAAGCAAATGACCTCCTGTGTTCACAATGCAGTACCACTAAAAGTAAAATGATATATATATACAGTATATTGCCATAAGTCCTCCCCCCATACCTCGACAGTGCTAGTCATCCGGTATTGCAAGGTTTAATACAGCCCTTTCAACCTCCTTCCTCCATTCATTCATATTGTACTTTTTATTCCCGCAATGAAAATCGCTCTAAATAATAAAGGATGGGGTGGATGAATGAAAGGTCCACCACCTCCATTCATAGAGCGCTTTTCATTGACAGAAGCTATAATATAGCTTTTTTGAATGGAGGAAGGAGCAGAAAGGGCAGGCAGAGTTGGTACTCCTTCATTCAAAGAAGCTGTAGTATAGTTTCCATAAATGAAAAGCTCTCCATGAATGGAGAAGGTGGACCTTTCATTCACCCACCCTCTCCTCCATTCATAGAACAGTTTTTATTGGTGGAAGCCAGTGGCGTCGCTAGGGGGTGGCTTTTGGGGCTATAGCCCCGAATCTGGGGCCCATAGCCCCGAGTCTCTGCAGGGGTCCCCAAGGGGCAGGGAGGCTCTCTGGGGACCCCGATGTAAGTGGGGGGCTCTCTGGGGACCCTAATGCAAGGTGGAGGCTTTCTGGGGACCCCAATTTTAAGAGGGAGGCTCTCTGGGGACCCTAATGTAAGGGGGGGCTCTCTGGGAACCCTGATGTAAGTGGGGGCACTCTGGGGACCCTGATGTAAGGGGGAGGCTCTCTGGGAACCCTGATGTAAGT
Source organism: Lithobates septentrionalis (assembly GCA_037952835.1). NCBI lineage: Eukaryota > Metazoa > Chordata > Amphibia > Anura > Ranidae > Lithobates > Lithobates septentrionalis. The sequence continues at coordinate 853,785 of JBBDGP010000266.1, read as the reverse complement.
GCGGGGCTCTCAGGGGACCCTGATTTAAGGGGGAGGCTCTCTGGGGACCCTGATGTAAGGGGGGCTCTCTGGGAACCCTGATGCAAGGTGGAGGCTCTCTGGGGACCCCAATTTTAAGGGGGAGGCTCTCTGGCAACCCTGATTTAAGGTGGAGGCTCTATGGGGACCCTAATGTAAGGGGGGCTCTCTGGTAACCCTGATGTAAGTGGGGGGCTCTCAGGGGACCCTGATGTAAGGGGGAGGCTCTCTGGGAACCCTGATGTAAGTGGGGGGCTCTCAGGGGACCCTGATTTAAGGGGGAGGCTCTCTGGGGACCCTAATGTAAGGGGGGCTCTCTGGGAACCCTGATGTTAGTGGGGGGCTCTCAGGGTACCCTGATGTAAGGGGGAGGCTCTCTGGGGACCCCGATGTAAGTGGGGGGTCCTCTGGGACCCTGATGCAAGGTGGAGAATCTCTGGGGACCCCAATTTTAAGGGGGAGGCTCTCTGGGGACCCTGATTTAAGGCCGAGGCTCTCTGGGGACCCTTATGTAAGGGGGGTCTCTGGGAACCCTGATGTAAGTGGGGGCTCTCAGGGGACCCTGATGTAAGGGGGAGGCTCTTTGGGGACCCTGATGTAAGGGGAGGCTCTCTGGGGACCCCAATTTAAGGAGGAGACTCTCTGAGCACCCTGATGTAAGGAGGAGGCTCCCTGGGGACCCTGATGTAAGGGGGGGCTTTCTGGGGACCCTGATGTAAGGGGGCTCTCTGGGGACCCTGATGTAAGGGGGCTCTCTGGAGACCCTGATGTAAGTGGGGGACTCTCTGGGGACATATACACGCACACATACACGTATATTACTGTATATACATGTGTATGCCCACCCAAGAGTATGACCTTCTTTACTACGCTGCTATGGGCTCTAGCCCCAGATCTTTTGTAGACCTAGGAACACCCCTGGTGGAAGCTATAGTACAGCTGTTATAAATGTAGGAGTTGGGACGGATAAGGTGGGCATAGTCGGTACTCCTTCATTCATAGAAGCTGTAGTATTGTTCCCATAAATGAAAAGCTCTCTATGAATGGAGGTGGGGGAACTTTCATTCATCTGCTCCGTCCTCCATTCATAGAGCTGTTTTAATTGATAGAAGCTATAAAAGTACTTCTATGAATGGAGGATGGGAGTGAAAAGGGCAGGCATAGTCGGTGCCTATGACAGGTCTAATCCTGTACTAACCTCCACGGCGCTGGAAGATGACCACTGCGGGGGGTATGGGGGTTGTGGCAGAAAATGGCACTAAGACAGCAGCCACCAACCACAAGACACATTTCTCACTAAATGTAAGTCCCTTGTGCTAATTTAAAAGAAAAAAAAAACTAAGGCTTTAAAAAAATGATCAAGTTATTGCTCAATCAATAGGCTCATAACTAAAATGTAAAAATCGCTTCAGTCCATAAGGGGAATACAAGTATCAGAGCTTAAAGCGGAACTAAACTGTACCTGAGCACTGCAAACAGAAAACACTATTTAAGTCATTTTTAATATTCAAAGCAAACTCCCCCCATCCATCCATGTCTCCATGCTTTATTTTATAGAAAAATCACTTTGAAAAACAACCCCCTAGCATTTCTAGCTGCCGCCATCTTGAGTAAGGGCAAATGTTTCATGCAGCATTTACTTCCTGGGATCCATCTGCCCTTAGCTCAGGCATGAATGCAGAAAAGTGTGCTTAGCTCAGAAAGCCCCTCCTCCCTTCCTCCGGATGTAAGAGAAAAAATGAAAACTCCTGGGAATTATGACATAATTGTGGCCTAGGCCAGAAACCAGGAAGCAACTGAAGAAATGTAAAAAAAAAATAGATTGTAAGCTCCTTGAGGGCAGGGAGTGATGTCAATGTACAATGTATACAGTGGATATAAAAAGTCTACACACCCTTGTTAAAATGTCAGCTTTTTTGTGATGTAAAAAAAATTAGACAAAGATAAATCATTTTTTTTAATCTCAGTCTTTCCAGGCTGAGGAGGAGAGATGTGAGATCGCGCGCCCGCATATGTTCAAACCACACATGTGAGGTATCGCCGCAATCGGTAGAGCGAAAGCAATAATCCTAGCCCTAGACCTCCTCTGTAACTCTAAACTGGTAACCTGTAAAAATTTTAAAGCGTTGCCTATGGAGATTTTTAAGTACCGAAGATTGGCGCCATTCCACGAGTGTGCGCAACTTTAAAGCATGACGTGTTAGGTATCTATTTACTTGCCGTAACATCATCTGTCACATTATACAAAAAATTGCTTTACTGTTTTTTTTTTTATCCATGAAAGTGTTTTTTTTTTTTCTACAAAATGAAAAATTGCTATGCAAATACCGTGTGACATAAAAAGTTGCCGCCATTTTATTCCCCAGGGTCTCTGCTAAATATATATATATATATAAAAATGTTTGGGGGTTCTAAATAATTTTCTAGCAAAAAAAATATGATTTTTACATGTAGGAGAGGAGTGCTGGAATTTGCGCGGTATGGGTGTGGTTAAAATAATTGCATTTCCATGTTCTGTGTGCTGCGGGAGACCAAATATAGTGAATGCAGAGTCCTGGGCTTAGTTATACTTTAATGCCGATTGAGAGAGTTTAGTTCTGCTTTAGGCTGAGTTCTCACAAATGCGAATTGGATGTGGGTTCACCGCATCCAGTTCGCATAGCAGGAGATTGTGTCTGGCTCTCTATGGAGCCGGTTCACACATCTCCGCAGTGGATCCGGTGTGATTTGCACAGGAGTCCTGTGCGTCTTTGGTCTGTTTTCAGGTCCGAATTCAGCCAAAAATTCAGGCTGAAATCGGACCTGAAACCATGAACGAGGACGCACCGGACCCCTTCTGGGAACCACCGCGTGTTATAGTGTGAACCCAGCCTTAAAGAGGAACTGCAGTCTGCTCACATAATTTGTAATAAAAACATCTTTGCCATTCTGAAGCTTCCCTCCAACCACTTTGCATATTATTTTATATATACTGTGATTCTGTACTTGCCAAATATGCTGCAGAAATCTCCCTCCACTGAGTCTGGCTGCATCCATTTTAACTGTGGGCAGCTGAAGCTGCTGCCTGTTCACTTCCTGGATTTACACAGACACACAGAGGCACACCTCCAGCTCTGCAGCTCTCACTGGCCCTCTTATGACTCATCCCCCCTCCCTTCCTGGCAAACTCTCACGCCATACCCGTACGTCGGTACTTTGACGCTAAATACCGTTGTTATGGCAGCAGCTGGCTGCCATAACCCTGGTATTTTCGGGAATGGCGTGCATTTCTCTTTATGATAAAAGTAGTCGCCGCAGCGGATTCGCGGCAAGATCACTTTTATTGGTGGCGGGAGAGGTGCCCACCCCTCCGCCGCTTACCAGAGCCGTCGGTAGCAGCGGAGACGATTGCGTCCTGTCACCTCACTGCCTGGATGCTGAGTGAGGGGAAGATGGCCCCCCGCTTGGCTCCATAGAATTGGAGGGCGGAAGCGATGTCAAACGTCACTTCCGCCCAATGCTCTTAAAGGAGAAATTTATTTATTTTATTAAAGTGACATTTTTAAAAAAAAATTTTTTATTGCATTTTAGTGTAAATATGAGATCTGAGGTCTTTTTGACCGCAGATCTCATATTTAAAAGGTCCTGTCATGCTTTTTTCTATTACAAGGGATGTTTAAATTCCTTGTAATAGGAATAAAAGCCACCCAATTTTTTTTTTTAAAAGACAGTGTCAAAATAAAAAATAAAACGTAAAATAAATAAGAAAAATGTTAAAAGCGGCCCGCCCCTACGAGCTCGCGCGCAGAAGCGGACGCATACGTGAGTGCTCTTGCCGGCAATTAAGACCCGCGCTGCAGCCGTCTTTCGGCTATAGCGCGGGCGGCAATTAGTTAAAACAACAAGGGCAGAGGATTTAATAGGTGGAAAGATGAAAAAAATAACTGAAGTTTAAGGTTTTCGATACGTTATTTGTTTTATGAAATAAGAGGATTTTTTTTTTTGTTTTAAGCTCTAAGACCCGCCCTTCTGGTTTTGAATATTTATGAAAATCACAAAATGCCGAGAAATGATCCGTAAGCCAATGAAATATTAGGAAGAGACTTTGCTCTGCAAACCAGCTTTCAACTTACATATAAATGTGAAATAAGCCACAACAAGCGGTTTTCTTTCGGAGGTTATTTAACATTTATTGGCAGGGCGTATACATGACTTGGCAAGCCGGCAGATTAAAGAGCCTAATCAAGATCAATATAGAAGCAGACATGTTTATTGTACATTATGCATACAGATAGCAGATATCCCCGGTGTGTTTGTTGCTGACTGGAGAAGATGAGGACACACATTGTGCGGCCTCCTCCCAAACAGCTTTCAGCAAAGACAAATCTTGGTCTGCGTTCTCGGAATATAACCTACCATTATCATCTTTGGCTCCTTTGATGATAAACAGAGATACAATAAACGCCCTTACAGTGTGCTGCCAGGGGCTTTTTACATAGTCTCTATCCAGACAGAAGTGTTGTGTTGCATCGCTATAGGCTGCCAATTCTGCCCCATTAGCACATGTGTTAAAGGAGAAATCTGTAAGTAGGGAATATATTCCAGTGTACATTGCAATTCATTTTCTATATGAATATCCTGTATTAAAGTCTGGGGGGCATTGAGACACAGACATTTATAACTCAAGGAAGCACTAATGTTTCAGATGGTTATTTGAGCCATAAAACAAGGGTCTCCAAACTTTCTAAGTAAAGGGTCAATATACTGTTTTTCAGACTTCAAAGGGAAAATGTCCCGGCATAAATGGTAGTAAAAAAATGTCTTTGACTTGGTGGTTATGAGGTGTAGAAAAATTACATCGCACCTATGGTCAGTAGCAGGGCCGTCTTTAATATTGATTGGACCCTGGGCAAAAAATTTCTTGACCCCCCCATGCAATTTCACTCTACACCTGCTCTGAAACATACAATAAATAGCAGCTAGACTTAAAATCAGTTTACTGTATCAGATCAGGCAGCAACTGCGATTGGTTGCCAGCCGTTACAGCATATAATTACTGCTTACTGACTGGTTGCTAGAGGTTACAGCACACATTATGGCTCACTGATTAGTTGCTAGAGGTTACAGCACATGATTTCTGCTTGTTAATTGGTTGCTAGAGATTACTGTACAGTAATACTGCTCACTGATTGGTTGCTAGAGGTTACAGCACATCATCTCCTCACTGCAGGGGGGCATGATATACATATGAATGGCACCTTTATTTAAACATCAATGCCGCCTGCCGTAGCTAATTACTTATGAATGCCGCCGCTATTTACATATGAATGCTGGTTATTTACATGTAAACACAGGGTCTGCAGGTGAGGCATCTGTACACAACAATAGGGCAGAGCTGGGCAGCCTTAGTACCAGCACTTCACACTGAGATATTGGGACACAGCACAGGACTAAAACTTCAAAGAACAAGGGAATTTAAACTGGGATAGTTGGCAAGTATGAGGCAGCTGCTTTGGGCCTCACAACAATGACAGCGCCCAGGGCAGCTGCCCTTTTTTCCCTGCCTTAAAGACGGCCCTGGTCAGTAGAAGGAGGGCCCAATCATCAGTATTTTTGGGAGGAATAGTGCACCATTGTTGGTATGTGTGAGAGAAATAGTGTCCCATAATTGTTGTCAGTGGGAATAATAATGCCCCATCATTGGTAATAGTGGGAAGAATAGTGCCGCTTCATTGGTATTAGTTAGTAGGAGGAATAATGCCCCGTCATTGGTTTCAGTGGGAGGAATAGTGCTCCATCATTGGTATCAGTGGGAGGAATAGTGCTCCATCATTGGTATCGGTGGGAGGAATAGTGCTCCATCATTGGTATCAGTGAAAGGAATAGTGCCCCATCATTGGTATCAATGGGAAGAATAGTACCCCATCACTGGTATTAGTGGGAGGCATAATGCCCCATCATTGGTATCAGTTGAGGGAATAGTGCCCCATCATTGGTATCAATGGGAAGAATAGTACCCCATCATTGGTATTAGTGGGAGAAATAGTGCCCCAACATTGGTACTAGTGGAAGGAATAGTGCTCCATTATTTATATTAGTAAAGGGAATAGTGCCCCATCTTTTTACTAGTGGAAGAAATAGTGTCCCATTATTGGTCATAGTGGGAGGAAAAGTGCCCCATTGTTGGTGTCAGTAGGAGGAATAGTGCACCATCGTTTATATTAGTAAAGGGAATAGTGTCCCATTATTGGTATTAGTAGGAGGAATAGTACCCCATCGTTGGATGCATTGAGAGAAATTTTGCCACCTTGTTGTTGTTAGTGGAGGAACAGCACTTCTTATCAGTGGAAGGAATAGTGATCCCACTGATACAAGGGGCATATGATGTCACTGATAGGAGGGGCATATATGGTCAATGATGTCATTACTATCCCCTTCCCTTCTATAGCTGATGACCGCTCGGAAAGCTGTTTTTCCATAGGTCTAGGCCAGCCTTTCACAACAGAGGTGCCAGGGCATCCTGGGGTTCCATCTGAGTTCATCAGGGGTGCTGTGGCATCCTGGTACAGAAAGGTATTCGGATCGGACTGATTGAATGAGGTGGTGACATCACCACCTCACCTCTCCAGCTCATCCAACTGGAGAACATTTTACATTCATTCAGAAACTGCAAAGTATTTTCTAAACGGCTCTCGCAGCCAACCTCCTGTGTTCAGAATGCAGCAGGGCATCTGCTCAGTACGGGACCCGGAAACTAGTGGAGATCACCGGAGTAGTGGTGTCTACTTCAGTGATTTCCAGCTTCCAGGGATATTGGCCGGGTATGGCATATACATAGTTACATTGGTCCAAGCTAGACCATAGAAACTATGTAAAATAATACCGTGCTTGGAATTTATCTTTAATTCAAGTCAAGTAAAAATCACAAAGCACTACCCTCATCTCCCCGGCTCCAAAGTGGACCCAGCTTACGGAGAGATAGGAGTCTGGAGAGTGTCAGTCATCTAGTCATTCCTGTCCATGAAATGTCTGTAGAATTGCGTTGTAAACTGTCTCTTAAACATGAAATTTAAATTGCTAATCTGTCAGAAAAGCTTCTGAGCAGGATGTCAGTGTTCTCTCTACAATTGAGAAACAGTTAAAAAACAATCTATAAATAAATCCTGAGAAAGAAAGATATTCCGAGTTATCAGGCTTTGCCCTTTTATTCTACTTTGCCTGTCTGTATGCTATTTTTTTTTTTTTTCTTTTTTTTTTCTTCTTCTTACCGACTTGAAAAATGATAGAACAATGTGATTCTAGGAAGACCTGACTTACCAACCTATGGCCTCTGGTTCTGAGCTGACAAAAATCTCAAGATATCTGACAGTAAATTATGCAAACAACAACATGACAAACAAGAACACGAGCTGACTTCTTCAATCATATTACTATCCACGGCCAGAACAGTATTATTTTTTCACTCTGCTTGCCTTTGTAGGAAAAAGAAAATTGAGAGCGGGCCCGCAGTGGTGTTATCAGAATTAAAGTGGAGCAAAAAAAAAAGGATTGTCAAGGAAAGATGGAACGAGAGACATTTAGGTTGCATTCACACCTCTAAGAGGTTGGTTGGTCTTGTGACTCCCCAACCATCATGATAATCCAAAATGACCTCCTAGAATTGCTCTTTTTAGAAAAATTGTTGAAGGGTCTTAGATGACCAAGGAGAAATCTAAATGACACTTTTTTTTACATAAATATAACATTAGATACAGTATCATGGAAAAATATTCTATACTCTCTACTATCAGATATACTAAACAATATGTAGGAATACCCCAGTAGGGGTTGTTTCTTCCCAAATAGTATAGAGAATGCCCATGTTTTTGAGCGTTTTTTCACGTTTTTGTCCAGCGTTTCAAAGCTTTTTTGAGTTTTTATTAGCCAATAGAGAAACTTATCATGTTTCAACCTTTGGTGCTATCCTTGTCAGATTTTTACTTTGCTTTTATTTGATATTTATTTCTTATTGGTTTTTTTTTAATAAAATTTTATTATTTTTTGTTAGAGTTATGGGTTAGGATTAGGGATTGTGGGATTATTAATTTGTATTTTTATTATTTATTGGGTTAGGGTTAGAGGTTAATATATTTATTTTTACTATTATTTATTTATTTTTATTTAATTATTGCATTTGAGTAGAAAAACACTCAAAAACCCACAACAAAAGTCACGAAAATGCATGAATTGTGCATTTTAATGCATTTCTATGAGGGGCAAAAAAACGCTTTTTTTTTAGCATTTTCGTGACTTTTGTTGTGGGTTTTTGAGTGTTTTTCTGCTCAAATGCAATAATTAAATAATAATAATAAATAATAATAATAATAATAATAAAAATAAATATATTAACCTCTAACCCTAACCCAACCAATCTGCCCAAATGGAGCTAGAAAAGAAGCTCCAAAATGTTTGGAGCTTCTGGTGTTTGGCTTCAATCAACATGGAGTGGAGATGTGAACCAACTTCATACAGAATAATAGATTTTTTCTTCCTCAGCATTTTGGAGCTTTGAGCTTCAAGCTACAAAATGCTCATGTGGGAATGGGCCCTTAATGCTGATCCTGTGATGAGAGTTAAATGCATTAGGACACATTAAAGTGGAAGCATAAAACTGACCATACATTGATCGAAATTCAGCCAGTTCAGCAGGGATTGGCTGAAATTCGATCCATGTATGGCTTTGCTGGTTGTACACATGTAGCTCTATTATTCTATTGGGTTTTTCCCAAACGATCAGTACCACCGGCTATTCACTATCTTTACACTGATCATTGCATTCTACCTGGGGGGGAAGGCTTCCTGCTGGCAAAATACAATAGCTCATAGGGAGTGATTCCACCATCCACCTCGAAAAAAAAATGAATCATGTATGGCCAACCTTACACTACACTAACCCCCCCACCCGCATACACAGTATGTATGAAAAAGATCTGAGTACTCTCTACTTAATATATTTAGCCACTGGGAACCTCCCCGGCAATCTAAATTTCAGACCCTGAACAAAGACTGGGTACACATCTATCTTCTCACTGCTAGAAGATCTATTCTAAGAGGTTGGTTGGTCTTGTGACCCCCCCCAACCATCATGATAATCCAAAATGACCTCCTAGAATTGCTCTTTTTAGAAAAATTGTTAAAGGGTCTCGATGACCAAGGAGAAATCTAAATTACACTTTTTTTTTACATGTTGGCTATGGTTCATAAATGTAACATTAGATACAGTATCATGGAAAAATATTCTATACTCTCTACTATCAGATATACTAAACAATATGTAGGGCTACCCCAGTAGGGGCTGTTTCTTCCCAAATAGTATAGAGAATGCCCTTTCCCACAAGCACAAGTCCATACACCCTGGCTCCAATAACGCTAATCTAGGGGATGTCTTTTTGAAATGTATTACTTTCAACAGTGGTTAGGGCATGGGATATTCCAAAACATTGCACAGTAACAGAGGACACTGTTCACTAGGCTCCCACTCCAGGATTCCGCTGAGGACAGGGGAATGGCCAGTATGCTGGGACCCGATGAGTGCTGTCTCATTCCACAGTTACTGTACCTCTGACACTTACATCCCAAAAGCATGCACAAATTCCAGCTACTTCCGGGCATGGTCCAGTGAGAAAGATGATCCTTCTCCATACATGATCTCTTATGATGAAGTCCTACAGCCAGCTTCTCAGAAAGAAGACTTCAGGTCCCCAGCTCTGCCACAACTGAGACCTTAGAGAACAGATACACAGTCCACAGGCTGCCTCAGGGGGCAGTAGCCCCAGAGTCTTTGGAACTCTCCCTGTTGAGGAAAGAACCATCTCTCGATTGCTTCAGACTTTTTATTACCTCCACTAGTCACCTTCTGGACATTCCTCTCCAGGGATTGGCTAGACCAGTGATGGTGAACCTTGGCACCCCAGATGTTTTGGAATTACATTTTCCATGATGCTCATGTACTCTGCAGTGTAGTTGAGCATCAGGGGAAATGTAGTTCCAAAACGTCTGGGTGCCAAGGTTCGCCATCATTGGGCTAGACCATGATAAATATTCAAGTTGGCCATTTGAATCTCCCTCCCAGTGCTCTCCCTATGCAATCAAACCCCCAGCCCGTGAAACCCCAACAGACCAGAACAAGCAATCCTTGCTCCCTAGGCTACAGAAGGAGCCAAAAACTTAATTTGCCTAGCATTCTACGCTAGGCGGGTGCTACAAAGGAAGTCCAAAGAAGGTACTATTAGAAGTGCTTAAAACACCAGAAAATGTGATCCAAAAAAATCCTATGAAAAATATTAGGCAGGGAAAACTATGAATATCCTGAAACACAAAAAAATTTAGCAAACACAGGTAAAGGTTATGTAACGATTGAACTAAAGTTTGTTTTACAAAATATTTGTTACAAGCTGCATATACATCAGCCAATCGGTTGTGACCAGATATAGATGCCTAACTTTGACTCTGCTCATAACACTAATTTATCTCTGGTGGCACGCAAGATTTTACTAAGGTATCAAGGATCTAGAAAAGTGTCTATGTTGTTACCTCAAGATGTGTCTGTATCTTAGGATCATACTACCTATGAACCAAAAGCTGTACTTTTTATTTTCTTCGTCATTCAGGAGCTTTTTTTGGGTGACCAGCTTCACGCATTGTGATGAACGCGGCAAAACTGCACCACATTTAGGTGCCAACAAAAAAGAATGGCACCCGAACATGTGTTCCCCAAAACACCAAATGTGAATGGAGTCTTAGGTGTTGTACTACCTTGGATTCTCTGTTAAATATCTTTTGGTCATGTGACAAAGCGGCCCCTATTTGGCAAAAGATTGCAGATATTTTGACTTCTATTGCTGGTCAACTTGTACAGTTAACTTCAGCCAATTGTCTTTTATTTGTTCTAATCTCAAATGTTTCCTATTACGCTGAAAAAAACATATATGTACTGGATATCGCCAAATATAATTTTTACCCAAATTTTGAATCTTATCAACTCAATTCATGACCCTATGCCCTGTTTTTCTGAAAAATTGGATATCTGGGTTTCCAAACATGCCCTATTTTAGACATAATTATTTATTTGATTTTCTGTTTGCAGCTATAACTATTTTTGACTACCTACCTTATGACCGCCATGTAATTTGCCTGACCTTATGCATTTAGTCTATTTTTTTAAATTTTTTTAATCAGATTTTATTTGATTTGAAAAAGGTTTTATACACACAAACAAGTGAAAAAAATTACCATAACCCAGAAATAAGTAACAAAACAAAAATACATTTAAAATACATAACTCAAAAAAAAAAAAAACACAGAGAGCATACCTTAAATGCAATCAAAACAGTAAGTAAAAAGCATAATAACGGCCAGGAAAAAACCAACATTGCATATGGGCTCCACTTTTAAGAAACTTAGCAATACAGCTATGCCTGAAAGGGCCCTTTAACTTAAAATGGTTGTAAAGCCACTTTATCAAAAAGAGTGAAATACAAACATATATAATAAACACATACCGGGTTTAATGTGAATACACAGTAGCGCAATAATTTCACCAAATCAATTCAGTGCTCCATACAAAATAATAAAAAATTGGTGCAAAATTAAAAAAAACAAAAAAAGCAGTCCAGTAACAGTCCTCTTTTACCAAAGATAATTTCATTCAAAATGATAAATCCCAGTGATGTCCTGTTGAGATAAATCACCAAAAAAAGATCCACCACTGCTGTTTGTCACATCCGACCCACTCCCATCAGATGGCAACTCACCAAATCCTGTTGCCCACCATTCTCATGGTTAAGCTAATACGCTAAGAAAGTTGGCTGTTAGGAAATTCCTTAGTAAGCCAATCCACTTCTCCACTTATCTTGCAGTAGAGGTACACATCTGTGGGTATACATAAAAAAGAAAGGCTCAACTAGTCTAATATTGTCAAAGCACAATCTTTAACCACTTCAGCCCTGGAAGGATTTACCCCCTTCCTGACCAGAGCACTTTTTGTGATTCGGCACTGCGTCACTTTAACTGACAATTGCGCGGTCGTGCGACCTTGTACCCAAACAAAATTGACGTCCTTTTTTTCCCACAAATAGAGCTTTCTTTTGGTCACCTCTGCAGTTTTTATTTTTTGCGCTATAAACAAAAAAAGAGCAACAATTTTGAAAAAAAAGTATTATTTTTTACTTTTTAGCATAATAAATATCCCCCAAAAATATATAAAAAAACAATTATTTTCCTCAGTTTAGGCCGATACGTATTCTTCTACATATTTTTGGTAAAAAAATCGCAATAAGCGATTATTGATTGGTTTGCGCAAAATAGGGATAGTTTTATGGCATTTTTATTAATATATTTTTTTTTTTTTAAATGGCGGCGATCAGCGATTTTTATCGTGACTGCGACATTATGGCGGACACATCGGACATTTTTGACACATTTTTGGGACCATTGTCATTTATACAGCAATCAGTGCTATACAAATGCACTGATTCCTGTGTAAATGACACTGGCAGTAAAGGGGTTAACCACTAGGTGGCAGTGTATGGGGTTAAGTGTGTCCTAGGGGCGTGTTTCTAACTGTGAGGGGCATGGCTGTGTGTGACACGTCACTGATCTCTGCTCTGATGACAGGGAGCAGAGATCAGTGACACTGTCACTAGGCAGAACGGGGAGATGCTTGTTTACATTAGCATCTCCCTGTTCTTCCTCCCCGTGAGGCGATCGGGACCCGCAACCCGACTCACGGAGCTTGCCGCGGGCGCGATTCTGCCTGTACGAGCCCTTCTGCCGCAGTATATCTGCGTGAGGCGGTCGGCAAGCGGTTAATTTAAAACCAATATCCAATCCACTCACATGTTACACATGTTGTAGCAAACATTGTACAGCTCGAAGCATACTATAGCGATCCCCATAAGTCTCGTCACCTTCCAGGGAGATGCTACACGCTATAACAACATTGATGTGATGATTCCAGTCACACCCCGATGCGTTTCTTCACTTCCGACTTTGTCTCACTCTCAATGCAAAGCCACTTTGTTTACTCTTGTTCCATTAAGTTATGTGCCCCACTGTATGTGCTTTATAAAAAATATGTTGATATATATATCTTAATTCAGATCACCTCTCAGTGCTCACGTGACTGCCCGCCTCTGTCTTCACCGATCTGAGAAGTACAGCGGGAGAGGCTGAGATACCCAGCCCGGAGGAGGGGAGGAGAGCGGTGGGTAGTCACGTGAGTGCAGAGCAGTGCTTTGAAATAAGGAATACAGCTACTTAAAAAGTTGTCCTTGGACCCTACCAATCTTAACAACCTACGCCCTATCTCCTTGCTCCCCTTTTCCTCTAAACTCCTTGAACGCCTGGTTTACAACCAACTGAGTGACCCCCTTATTAAGAATAACCTTCTTGATCCCCTTCAATCTGGATTTTGCCCTCAACACTCCACAGAATCTGCTCTTTTAAAAATCTCAAATGACCTGCTAACTGCAAAAACCAACGGACACTATTCTGTACTCCTACTTCTGGACCTTTCAGCTGCCTTTGACACGGTTGACCACCCCCTCCTCCTCAAAAAACTTTACTCCCTCGGTCTCCGTGACTGTGCTCTTCAGTGGCTCTCATCCTACCTATCCCAACCCACTTTCAGTGTCACTTACAATTCTACTTCCTCCACTCCTCTTCCCTTCTCCGTCGGGGTCCCCCAAGGGAGAGGCGTAACTAGAACCTTCAGGGCCCCGGTGCAAGAAACCATGATGGGCCCCCCTTCCATCCAAGCCCCGGGCTTCCAATTTTGGGAGGGTCTCCATGGACATCCTCCCAAAACCGTGCTTCCCGCATGACCCCTGGGACGTGCATTCAGCGCAATCACATCGGCCCTTTACCATGTGATGTCAGCTGATCACATGTAAACAGACTTGCCGGTTATCCACAGCCCTTTCCTCACACGCTGTGTCTGTGTGAGGAAAGGACTGCCGTTAACTGTCAAGAATGTCAGTAAATTGTTTACACTGATAATCAGTGCCATCTATCAGTGCCCATCAGTGCTGCCTATCAGTGCCCATCAGTGCCTTCTATCAGTGCTCATCAGTGCCTTCTATCAGTGCTTATCAGTGCCTTCTATCAATGCCTTCTATCAGTGCCCATCAGTGACTTCTATCAGTGCTCATCAGTGCCTTCTATCAGTGCCCATCAGTGCTTTCTATCAGTGCTCATCAGTGCCCATCAGTGCCTTCTATCAGTGCTCATCAGTGCCTTCTATCAGTGCTCATCAGTGCCTTCTATCAGTGCTCATCAGTGCCTTCTATCAGTGCTCATCAGTGCCCATCAGTGCCTTCTATCAGTGCTCATCAGTGCCGTCTATCAGTGCTCATCAGTGCCTTCTATCGGTGCCTTCTATCAGTGCTCATCAGTGCCTTCTATCAGTGCTCATCAGTGCCGTCTATCAGTGCTCATCAGTGCCGTCTATCAGTGCCTTCTATCAGTGCTCATCAGTGCCTTCTATCAGTGCTTATTAGTGCCTTCTATCAGTGCCCATCAGTGCCTTTTATCAGTGCCCATCAGTGCCTTCTATCAGTGCTCATCAGTGCCGTCTATCAGTGCTCATCAGTACCTTCTATCAGTGCTCATCAGTGCCTTCTATCCCTTCCTTCTATCAGTGCTCATTAGTGCCTTCTATCAGTGCTCATCAGTGCCTTCTATCAGTGCCCATCAATGCCTTCTATCAGTGCTCATCAGTACCTTCTATCAGTGCTCATCAGTGCCCATCAGTGCCTTCTATTAGTGCTCATCAGTCAGTGCCTTCTATCAGTGCTCATCAGTGCCTTCTATCAGTGCTCATCAGTGCCCATCAGTGCCTTCTATCAGTGCCCATCAGTGCCTTCTATCAGTGCTCATCAGTGCCCATCAGTGCTTTCTACCAGTGCCCATCAGTGCCTTCTATCAGTGCCTTCTATCAGTGCCTTCTATCAGTGCTCATCAGTGCCCATCAGTGCCTTCTATCAGTGCTCATCAGTGCCTTCTATCAGTGTCCATCAGTGCTTTCTATCAGTGCCTTCTATCAGTGCTCATCAGTGCCTTCTATCAGTGCTTTCCATCAGTGCCCATCAGTGCCTTCTATCAGTGCTCATCAGTGCCCATCAGTGCCCATCAGTGCCTTCTATCAGTGCTCATCAGTGCCCATCAGTGCCTTCTATCAGTGCCCATCAGTGAATGCCATCAGTGCCCATCACAGTGAATGCTTTTAGATCCCATCAGTGCCCATCAGTGCCTTCTATCAGTGCCCATCAGTGCCCATCAGTGCCTTCTATCAGTGCTCATCAGTGCCCATCAGTGCCCATCAGTGCCTTCTATCAGTGCTCATCAGTGCCCATCAGTGCCTTCTATCAGTGCCCATCAGTGAATGCTATCAGTGCCCATCACAGTGAATGCTTTTAGATCCCATCAGTGCCCATCAGTGCCTTCTATCAGTGCCCATCAGTGAATGCTATCAGTGCCCATCACAGTGAATGCTTTTAGATCCCATCAGTGCCGGACAGCACGGCTCTGAGCGGAGATTGTGTGTCATATAACAGAAGCACAGAGAGACACCAGCGGCGGCATTAATGTTCTATTTGTCGGTCCTCTCTGGCATGGATGAGAGAGGACACACAGCTGATCTCACTGCTCCCCCTTCTCCCCCCTCCCCTCTCCTGTGTGCTCTGCGGGCAGTCTAGTGTGAAGCTAAAGAGCTCATATTTCCCGCGGAGCACACAGGAGAGGGAGGGGGAGAAGGGGGAGCAGTGAGATCAACTGTGTGTCCTCCTCTCTCATCCATGCCAGAGAGGATCGACAAATAGAACATAAATGCCGCCGCTGGTGTCTCTCTGTGCTTCTGTTATATGACACACAATCTCCGCTCAGAGCCTTGTGAAGAGCAACCCCGCTGGGCCCCCCCCCACAGTGGCGGGATGCCGGGCCCCGTCGCAACTGCAACTGTTGCGACCCCGGTAATTCCGCCACTGCCCCAAGGTTCTGTTCTTGGGCCTCTTCTATTTTCAATCCACATCTCTTCCCTGGGTCAGCTGATAGCCTCTCACAGCTTTCAATATCATTTCTATGCTGATGACACACAAATCTATCTCTTCACCCCTCAACTCACTCCATCAGTCTTCTTACGCATCACTAACTTACTAACAGACATATCTGTATGGATGTCACACCTCTTCCTCAAACTCAACTTGTCCAAAACCGAGCTTATAATATTTCCTCCCCCACGTGCCTCTTCCCCTGACTTATCTGTCAAGTGCAATGGCACAACCATCCACCCGTCCCCACATGTCAGGGTACTAGGTGTTATCCTGGATTCTGAACTCTCCTTTAAGCCCCACATCCAATCACTTTCCAAAGCTTGCCGCCTCAACCTCAGCAATATCTCTAAACTACGTCCCTTTCTAACCAATGAAACCACAAAGCTCCTGATTCACTCCCTGGTTATCTCTCGCCTTGACTACTGCAACTCCCTCCTCATTGGCTTACCTTTAAATAGACTATCCCCCCTTCAGTCCATCATGAATGCTGCTGCCAGACTCATCCACCTTACAAACCGCTCAGCATCTGCTACTCCTCTCTGCCAATCCCTCCATTGGCTGCCACTCACCCAACGAATTAAATTCACAATACTAACAATAAGTTAGAAAGCCATCCACAACTCTCCCCCCAGCTACATCACTAACCTAGTCTCAAAATACCAGCCTAATCACCCTCTTCTTTCCTCCCAAGACCTCCTGCTCTCTAGCTCCCTCCTCACCTCCTCCCATATCCGCCTCCAGGACTTCTCCCGAGCCTCGCCTATCCTCTGGAATTCCCTACCCCAATCTGTCTGACTGTCTCCAAATTTATCCACTTTTAGGCGATCCCTGAAAACTTTCCTCTTCAGAGAAGCCTATCCTGCCTCCATCTAACAACTGCACTATTTTCTCCATTAGCTCATTCCCCACAGCTATTACCCTTTTGTATAACTTGACCCTCCCTCCTAGATTGTAAGCTCTAACGGGCAGGGCTCTCAGATTCCTCCTGTTTTGAATTGTATTGTAATTGTACTGTCTGCCCTAATGTAAACTGTCGGCGCTATATGAATCCTGTATAATAATAATAATAATAATAACATAACTTATTGGAACAAAAGGGATTCCATTAACAAAACACAGTAATTATAGCAGCAGGGGGGTCGGACAGAGGGGAGACAGTGGATGATGGAGGCACGTAAACTGACCACGGAATCAGGGGCTCAGCAGCCATGATAAATGTGGTCTGTTTACAGAGGGGAGGGCAACACCAGGCAGGATCGGTCAGGTATTTTAGATGATAGCAAGGGACAAAATGCACAACACAAGCACTGTGGTGTTATTCATGCTTTAAAGGAACAGGATCCTTTTTTTTTATTATAGGGTTCCAACCACTTTAACTTAGTCCAGGCTTGTATGGGCCAACTAAAGTGACCAACTTGAATCAAACCTCTTTAATGAATGTCTTAAAAAAAAGATGTGTCTCTCATAAGAAATGCACTTATTAAGATTGAATATCCAGTCAGAAATGGACAGAGAATGCAGGGAAGTCCACTTAAGGGCGATTTTCCTTCGAGCCACGAACAGCACACATACAACAGTGATTCACATTGGTGGCTTAAGCACAAAAACAATCAGCTTAGCCCAATAAGCATGTAAGAAGATCCACTAGAAGGCAGGAGCGGATCTAGAGTCTAGTCTCGGGAGGGGCACTCCCAGAAAATATGTTTTTTTTGCGGGCAGTTTATCTGGGAAATGGCTGGTGTTGGCGCTTCAATCATCCTGGCACCATGGTTATTACGGTGTCAGGATGATTTAAGCGCATTATTTATATTATTACATTGTAATATAAAATTAAATGGTTAAACTCCCCATAATGCAGAATCAATGGCAGCCTGAGTGTGTCACTTGCCACCAGATGTGGATTGTCACTTGCTACGTCACCTGCCACATGTTGCGGATTGTCACTTGCCTGCCACCAAATGCAGATTGTCGCTTGTCATGTCACCTGCCACATGTTTCGGATTGTCACTTGCCACGTCACCTGCCACACATTGTGAGTTGTGAATTGTCACTTACCTGCCACCAGATGCAGATTGTCACTTGCCACGTCACCTGCCACATGTTGCGGATTGTCACTTGCCATGTCACCTGCCACATGTTGCGGATTGTCATTTGCCAGGTCACCTGCCACACCTTGCGGATTGTCACTTGCCTGCTAAGGTGGTGTTCTGCTTGTCTCTTGCTTTGTCCCACCCAGAGATGAAGTAATCTCTCTGCTGCCCGCGCTGCCTGCACAGTGAGGGCGGAAGTTACTGCAGAGATGCAGGGCGGGCGCGGGGGCGGTGAGAGATGACGTCATCTCTCTGCTCCCCCACCCGATTGGACAGCCGCCCGCATACACACTGAGCCGCTCAGCTGACCGCCCGCTCTCTCAGCCGCCGCCGAGCAGCCCGCCCCCGGAGCCGCCCGGTCTCTCACTCCCCCAGCCCGCAACGAATTTCTCGGGGCGGGCAATTGCCCCACTGCCCCCCCCTGGATCCGCATCTGATAGAAGGTTCATGTCTAAAATCCCATTTAGTGTGCCCACAACCTCTGTCCAATACTCTGGAGTTTCAGGCAATGCCATAATAAGTATATCAGGGACCCCAAATTACCACATCTAGGACAAACCGGATCGGCTGTTAAGTCAGTAGCACACAAAAATTCCAGGGTCCTATACATCCTATGGAGAATGAAAATCTATTAACCTATTCGAAGAGGGGAGTGGAACATGGGGGAGTCCCCGAAGAATCTCTTCCCAAGCGTTGCTTGAAATGGGCCCAATATCCTGTTCCCACTTTGCTCTAGAAGGCAGATGAAATTTATGATATGCATTTAGTCTATGACGGGGGGGGCGGCAACCCATCGATCGCAGTTCACCTGTCGACCGCAGGCAGGTGACAGGTAGACTGCAAACAGGTTCCTGCGCTGCCGACCCCGCCTTCTATGTGCCGGTCCTTGTCTTCACTCTCAGCTCTGCTGCGTCATCTACGTCCTCGCCCAACATCCATCCTCCCCCGCGGCTCCACCACACCATTTATGTCTCGGTCTCTCACTCTCTCTCCCAGCCTCCATCATCCTCCGCGGCACAGGGTGGCCCTAAGCAGCCAATCACCAGCTTGCTAATATGAAAAGTCACTCTGCTAGCTCCCGCCGCCTGTCCAGAACTGTACTGCCTCCCAGTCTCCGTTGTGGAAACAGGTAGGACACTGTGCTATGAGAGGGGAAGGGAGGAAAGGGGTTACTGTTATAGGGGAAAGGGGGGCTGAAGACACCACTGTGTATGTGGGGGGTGATGTGAAGGGGCAGGGAATACTGTTGTGATCAGGGTCACCCCCATAGCAGTGTCCTCTACCACTCTTCACATCACCCCCCCCCCCCCCCCGATCCCTGCATTCTGAGCGCAACGCACCCCTAAACTCTGCATTCTGAGCACAACGCACTCCTTATCACCTGCATTCTGATTGCAACGCACTCCTGAACCCTGCATTCTGAGCGCAACGCATTCCTGAACCCTGGATTCTGAGTGCAACGCGCTCCTGAACCCTGTATTCTGAGCGTAACTCACTCCAGATCCCTGCAATCTGACCGCAATGCACTCCTGAACCCTGTATTCTAAGCGTAACACACTCCTGATCCCTGCAATCTGACCGCAACACACTCCTAAACCCCGCATTCTGAGCGTAACACACTCCTGAACCGTGCATTCTGAGCGTAACACACTCCTGAACCGTGCATTCTGAGTGTAACACACACCTGAACCCTGCATTCTGACCGCAACACACTCCAGAACCATGCATTCTGAGCACAACACACAGCTGAAAACTGCATTCTGACCGCAACACACTCCAGAACCGTGCATTCTGAGCGTAACACACTCCTGAACCGTGCATTCTGAGTGTAACACACACCTGAACCCTGCATTCTGACCGCAACACACTCCAGAATCGTGCATTCTGAGCACAACACACAGCTGAAAACTGCATTCTGACCGCAATGCACTCCTGAACCCTGCATTCTGAGTGTAATGCACTGGTGAACCCCGCATTCTCTGCATAACGCACTCCTAAATCCTACACTCTCTTATAATACTTATTTGTGTTCTGAGTAAAACTATTTTATCAAAAAAAAAAAGGTCGATCTTACTGTCTTTTTTTTTTTTTCTTTTTTTTTTGGGGGGGGGGGGGGACACACACTATGCCCTGTAATCTTTGACTTCATCAGTGCTGTTCAAGTAGATCTCCATCTCTCGAAGGTTGCCTAACCCTGGTCTATGACTTTGCTGAATGACATTACCTGATGCTTCGCGGTATACAGATCAGCCAAAAAGGTATATAGTGGTATTACAATGTAAAAAAAAATTATAATCTGTGGGCACTGGGGGGGGGGGGGGGTCGCAGATGAACTATTTTCATATTACTGGGTTTAGTAACACTTTAAGTCTTTTCTTTGGAAGTACTTTTATACTGTTTTTTGTATTGCCATATGTGATACTTTGTATGCAAAAAAAAAAAAATATATATATAAACACATCTTTTATGATTGATCGACTGAAATAATAAAGCATTCCCATTATATTATGGGATCTTCAGGCCTAGCGTGCAAAACATTTAAAATGTGGCTTTTGGTGAAAACGAAAGCCATAAGGAAAGTAATGACAAGCCAGTTACCGGTATCCTTTGGAGTAGGAAGCCTTTATGTATAAATGTACTTAATATCACTGCGAAATATATATTTTTAATACCAACTTCACCACAAGGGTTTTCCAGGAATCCACCACTAGTCATGTCAATCTGTTTCCGGCATTTCCCTGGAGCACACCGCACTCCCTCACCCCTAGCTCAATCACCTTTCTTAGAAAAGCTCTTCCCGCCTATACCGTACGCCTGTGAACCAAGCTTGAACTTTCCCTGTCAAACTCGTTCCCCTCCAGGCCTCGTTTCCCTGCCCGCAGAACACATTGACTACTTTCTTGATGAATATTGCAAAAAGAATGGAATGTAAGTGGATGTCTGCAGCGAGGGAGGAAAAAAGTGAAAATTAAGGAGAATATCATGCATCAGTGTTATGAGAACCCATCTGTACTTTGATATCACATACAACTGATGGTGGGCTGGTTACACCATGCTATGATATCACACCCCAGCAGACAGATATGCAATTACGAGCATTTTTTTGTTGTTTTTGCAATAACATTGGAATCCTCTGTTTTACTGTCGTTTTAAAGCTAGACTAAACTGTGAGCATCACAAAACGAACATGCTATTTAGCTCATTTTTAATGTCTCCATGCTTTATTTTCATGAGAAACCACTTTAAAAAACACGCCCCCCCCTAGCATTTCGAGCTGCGGCCATTTTGAGTAAGGGCAGATGTTTCATGCAGCATTTACTTTCTGGAAGGCATCTGCCCTTAGCTCAGGCATGCATACACGAGGGTGCGCTTAGCTGTGAAAGCCCCTTCTCCCAATGAAGACTTCTGGGATGTACGACGTAATTTTGGCCTGAGCCAGAAACCAATAAATAAAAATATATTATAATATATACTGTATGTTATATATACCGTATCATTATATAATATATTTTATAATTTATATATATATTATATATATATATATATATATATATATATATATATATATATATATATATATATATATATATATATATATATATATATATATATATATATATATATTTATATTTATATATATGTATATGTATATTTTGTACTTCCCGGAATACATCTGCCCCTAGCTCATAGACCAAGCTATAGTTATAATTAGATTTTTATAATTATATATACAGTATCTCACAAAAGTAAGTACACCCCTCACATTTTTGTAAATATTTTATTATTTATTTATATGTGACAACACTGAAGAAATGACACTTTGCTACAATGTAAAGTAGTGAGTGTACAGCTTGTATAACAGTGTAAATTTGCTGTCCCCTCAAAATAACTCACACACAGCCATTAATGTCTAAACCGCTGGCAACAAAAGTGAGTACACCCCTAAGTGAAAATGTCCAAATTGGGCCAAAGTGTCAATATTTTGTGTGGCCACCATTATTTCCCAGCACTGCCTTAACCCTCTTGGGCATGGAGTTCAGCAGAGCTTCACAGGTTGCCACTGGAGTCCTCTTCCACTCCTCCATGATGACATCACAGAGCTGGTGGATGTTAGAGACCTTGTGCTCCTCCACCTACCATTTGAGGATGCCCCACAGATGCTCAATAGGGTTTAGATCTGGAGACATGATTGGCCAGTCAATCACCTTTACCCTCAGCTTCTTTAGCAAGGCAGTGGTCATTTTGGATGTGTGTTTGGGGTCATTATGTTGGATTACTGCCCTGTGGCCCAGTCTCCGAAGAGAGGGGATCATGCTCTGCTTCAGTATGTCACAGTACATGTTGGCATTCATGGTTCCCTCAATGAACTGTAGCTCCCCAGTGCCGGCAGCACTCATGCAGCCCCAGACCATGACACTCCCACCACCATGCTTGACTGTAGGTAAGACACACTTGTCTTTGTACTCCTCACCTGGTTGCCACCACTCATGCTTGACACCATCTGAACCAAATACGTTTATCTTGGTCTCATCAGACCACAGGACATGGTTCCAGTAATTATTGCCCTTAGTCTGCTTGTCTTCAGCAAACAGTTTGTGGGCTTTCTTGTGCATCATCTTTAGAAGAGGCTTCCTTCTGGGACGACAGCCATGCAGACAAATTAAATGCAGTGTGTGGCGTATGGTCTGAGCACTGACAGGCTGACCCCCCACCCCTTCAAAGTCTGCAGGAATGCTGGCAGCACTCATATCTCTATTTCCCAAAGACAACCTCTGGATTTGACGCTGAGCACGTACACTCAACTTCTTTGGTCCACCATGGCGAGGCCTGTTCTGAGTAGAACCTGTCCTGTTAAACCGCTGTATGGTCTTGGCCACTGTGCTGCAGCTCAGTTTCAGGGTCTTGACAATCTTCTTATAATAAGTAATAAGTAAGTATAATCTTTATGTAGAGCAACAATTCTTTTTTTCAGATCATCAGAGAGTTCTTTGCCATGAAGTGCCATGTTGAACTTCCAGTGACCAGTATGAGAGAGTGAGAGCGATAACACCAAATTTAATACACCTGCTCCCCATTCAGACCTTGTAACAGTAACGAGTCACATGACACCAGGGAGGGAAATAGGCTAATTGGGCTCAATTTGGACATTTTCACTTCGGGGTGTACTCACTTTTGTTGCCAGCGGTTTAGACATTAATGGCTGTGTGTTGAGTTCTTTTGAGGGGACAGTAAATTTACACTGTTATACAAGCTGTACACTCACTATTTTACATTGTAGCAAAAGGTCATTTCTTCAGTGTTGTTACATGAAAAGATATAATAAAATATTTACAAAAATGTGAGGGGTGTACTCACAACCCCTCACATTTTTGTATATATATATATATATATATATATATATAAAAATATAAATAATTATATAGTTTATATAGTTGGAATTAGAATATGTTGATGAGCAAATTTCTCTTGACTTCTTTAGAGCATATCATATTTTCCCCCCACCTAATTTGGAATGGAAGTGGCAATGCCAACAACCTTTTTTTTTAGCACTTTAAAAACATCCCCCTAGCATTTCTTGCCATGGCCATCTTGATTAAGGGCAGCTGACTCATGTAGCACCCATCCATCCGTGTCTCCATGCTTTATTTTGTTGAGAAATCAATTTCACCCCCCCCCCTTTCCATCTTGGGTAAAGGGCAGATGATTCCTGTAGCATTTACTTCCCAGAATACATCTGCCCTTACCTCAGGCATGCAGGCAGGTAAGTGTGCTATGCTAGCTGTATAAGGACTAAAAATAGTTCATGTTGATTGACAAAGTTTAGTTTTAACACTCTGTAAGCAGCCAGATGCTTCTCTTCTTAGACCATGCTATAGTTGTAATGAGATTGTTTTAGTTATGGTATATATATATATATATATATATATATATATATATATATATATATATATATATATATATACCATATCTAATTTTTCCCCTTTAAAAATAGGGGGAAAATGGTGTCTGCGTGTTATATGCCAACATAGGCTGCCATCGAGGGGTAGGAGGGAACGAGCATTGCTGAAATAGAGCTGTATCTCCTGTGTACTCGGCTCACAGTCATGCTCAGTCCCGCCCCCTGGACATCTCCTAGCATTGACGTCCCGGAATTGGACCGGCGTTATGTCGCTCATAGGATACGGGCAAAGGGGCGGGACTGGGCGTGACGCCGAGCCGAGTACACAGGAGATCCGGCTCTATTTCGGCAGCGCTCGACCCCTCCTTCCCCTTGGTGGCAGCCTATATTTCAGCAAGGCTGCAGATGGACACTGATTAGACTGTAGATGGGCACTGATTAGACTGTAGATGGGCACTGATCAGGCTGCATGTGGGCACAGATCAGGCTGCACTGAAGCTACAGATGGGCACTAATCAGGCTGCATTGATGCTCACTGACCATTATTTTGCTTCAAAGTGGTTTATTTTTTTTAAAAAGTTTTTTTCCTGAAACTTCCCTCATAAATTGGGCTGCGTGTTATACGCCGATAAATACGGTATATATACACATACAGTATTCAGTTTATATAATATATTATAAATTATATATCTATGTCTGTATCTATATCTATCTATCTATCTATCTATCTATCTATCTATCTATCTATCTATCTATCTATCTATCTATCTATCTATCTATCTATCCATCCATCCATCCATCCATCCATCCATCCATCTATCTATCTATCTATCTATCTAGATATCTATCTATCTAGATATCTATATATAGATATAGATACAGATATATCTATATATATGTATATATCTATACATATAGATATATAGATATCTAGATATCTATATATATAGATATATATATATCTATGTATATATATCTATATATATACAGTGCCTTGCGAAAGTATTCGGCCCCCTTGAACTTTTCAACATTTTGCCACATTTCAGGCTTCAAACATAAAGATATAAAATTTTTATTTTTTGTGAAGAATCACCAACAAGTGGGACACAATTGTGAAGTGGAACGAAATCTATTGGATTGTTGAAACTTTTTTAACTAATAAAAAAATGAAAAGTGGGGCGTGCAAAATTATTCGGCCCCCTTGCGTTAATACTTTGTAGAGCCACCTTTTGCTGCGATTACAGCTGCAAGTCGCTTGGGGTATGTCTCTATCAGTTTTGCACATCGAGAGACTGAAATTCTTGCCCATTCTTCCTTGCAAAACAGCTCGAGCTCAGTGAGGTTGGATGGAGAGCGTTTGTGAACAGCAGTTTTCAGCTCTTTCCACAGATTCTCGAATGGATTCAGGTCTGGACTTTGACTTGGCCATTCTAACACCTGGATACGTTTATTTGTGAACCATTCCTTTGTAGATTTTGCTGTATGTTTGGGATCATTGTCTTGTTGGAAGATAAATCTCCGTCCCAGTTTCAGGTCTTTTGCAGACTCCAACAGGTTTTCATCCAGAATGGTCCTGTATTTGGCTGCATCCATCTTCCCCTCAATTTTAACCATCTTCCCTGTCCCTGCTGAAGAAAAGCAGGCCCAAACCATGATGCTGCCACCACCATGTTTGACAGTGGGGATGGTGTGTTGAGTGTGATGAGCTGTGTTGCTTTTACGCCAAACATATCGTTTTGCATTGTGGCCAAAAAGTTCGATTTTGGTTTCATCGGACCAGAGCACCTTCTTCCACATGTTTGGTGTGTCTCCCAGGTGGCTTGTGGCAAACTTTAGACGAGACTTTTTATGGATATCTTTGAGAAATGGCTTTCTTCTTGCCACTCTTCCATAAAGGCCAGATTTGTGCAGTGTACGACTGATTGTTGTCCTATGGACAGACTCTCCCACCTCAGCTGTAGTTCTCTGCAGTTCATCCAGAGTGATCATGGGCCTCTTGGCTGCATCTCTGATTAGTCTTCTCCTTGTCTGAGCTGAAAGTTTAGAGGGACAGCCAGGTCTTGGTAGATTTGCAGTGGTCTGATACTCCTTCCATTTCAAAATGATCGCTTGCACAGTGCTCCTTGGGATGTTTAAAGCTTGGGAAATCTTTTTGTATCCAAATCCGGCTTTAAACTTCTCCACAACAGTATTACGGACCTGCCTGGTGTGTTCCTTGGTCTTCATGATGCTCTCTGCGCTTTCAACAGAACCCTGAGACTATCACAGAGCAGGTGCATTTATACAGAGACTTGATTACACACAGGTGGATTCTATTTATCACCATCAGTCATTTAGGACAACATTGGATCATTCAGAGATCCTCGCTGAACTTCTGGAGTGAGTTTGAGGCACTGAAAGTAAAGGGGCCGAATAATTTTGCACGCACCACTTTTCAGTTTTTTATTTGCTAAAGAAGTTTAAAATATCCAATAGATTTCGTTCCACTTCACAATTGTGTCCCACTTGTTGGTGATTCTTCACAAAAAATTAAAATTTTATATCTTTATGTTTGAAGCCTGAAATGTGGCAAAATGTTGAAAAGTTCAAGGGGGCCGAATACTTTTGCAAGGCACTGTAGATATATATATACTGTATATCTATATATCTATATATATATATAGTAAAACCTTGGTTTGAGAGTAACTTGGTTTGAGAGCGTTTTGCAAGACAAGCAAACATTTTTAATAAATTTTGACCAAAGGTGCCTCTAAGTGTAACAATATGGTTACATTTAATGAAGGTACAACATTTAGCAACATATTGATAAACTTAGAGGCGCCTCTCTTCTCTTTTATACTCTGGAGCTCCTGTTGGATTTTGCATCTAATCCCCTTGTGGAGGCTTCCATTTGTGGATGGACATTTTATGGTTACACAACCTATCACATTGTTATAATCTTTTTATATGGACTATAAACTGAAGCACCTATGAACCTGTGGAACGAATCATTTGAGTTTCTGTTATTTCTTATGGGGAAATTTGCTTTGAAATACAAGTGCTTTGGATTACAGGCATGTTTCCGGAACTAATTATGCTCTCAATCCAAGGTATTACTGTATATATATATATATATATATATATATATATATATATATATATATATATATATATATATATATATATATATATATATATATGCAGTATGTATATAATATACATATGTATATATAATAATTATATATGTACATATTTAGAATTTGAAGATGTTGGTGAGCAATTTTCTCTTGACTATTTTAGGGCATATTGGGTTTTTTTTGTTTTTTTTCCCCCCTACCTAATTCGGAGCGGAAGTGGTAATGCCAACTACTTTAGGCAATTCAATTACTGAGAAATGTTTTTGTATTATTGTTCAAATAAAAAAAGGGACACGACTGCCCCATGTTCTTGGTGATGATACAGCACAATGAATCTGATAAGTGCACTGCTGTTAATGTATTTTGTGCTAGCTTTACAAATATGATCAGATAGTAGTCAGATTACTGTCAGATTACCAGGCACAAGACAGTCGGCTGCACCCCTCGCCTCTGAATGTGTTTTGTGAAGCAGTGACCCGATGATCCCATAATAAAATAGAGAACCAGACATATACTAGGTGAGCCCAATAAAATGGCCTATCCTGCCACCTGAGTGCTGACTCTCATATCCTCTGCTGAGAAAACAATTCCAGTAAGCACTAGGGAGGTGGAAGATTCACAGCTTATCTCAGGCAGACCTGGGAGGAAGGCGTCCAGTGTTCCAAACTGCTGCCGCTAGATTACTGACCACAAATCATGGGGGAAAAGGTCAGCCGCCTGGAAGACAAAAAGACTGAGCCCAGAAGAGCCCAGCAGTAATTATGCCAGGCTGGATAAAACCAGACTATATTTACAACGCCACTGACGACTCCATCTAGAAAGTCTGGGGCTCTTATGATACTTAATTAGCTGAAAGGTTGCTCATCTTAATTAAAAGATGCAGCCTTTTCTTGTCCATTTGTAAATATGCTGACCCGGGATTTATTCGTAAAACTCCGGCGCACATTTTACGTTCAGATATAGCGGACGGCGGCATCGGAATACCACCGCCGGGATGGGAGATGGGTTCATTTCTTAACAAGGGTCAATTATCAGCCATCAAAAAACCCTCAACTGATAGGTAATTGTCATCGGTATTAATTTGTGTCTTGTGAAATACATTCAGGATTTCTAGTTGGCTGAACTCACAGACTGCAAACAAAAAATAACCAAAAGTCCAAATTACATTTGTGGTTTTATTGACGTTAGGCTACATTCACACCAGTGCTTTCTTTGTGGTTGGCATGCATTTTTTTAAAGCTGATCCCCAGGTATATCAATCTCCTTTAGTGCCCTTGCAGGAGAAGGAGCGGCATGCTATGTGTCAGTCTACGATTTCCTTACTTTCTTAAAGCGATTGTAAACCCTTTACATATACCCAGTTAAGTGACTGGCCTCAGGTGATACAAAGAGATGAAACAAATCTTCCTACATAAGTTTTATCTGTTTATCTGCAGTCATTTCTTATCTACATCAGTTCAAAGTACAGAATTTACACAGAATTTCTGGGTTTTCAGAAAGGAGGTGGGTGGGGATCTGATGTCACACACTGCACAGTATGATAGTATAGTATAGTATATTATAGTATAGTATAGTATAGTATAGTATAGTATAGTATAGTATAGTATAGTATAGAGCAGATAGCTGGGTGTAATTTGACACCTGAGTGGAGGGAATGGACACAACACTCTCTACACAGTCTCATAAGGAAACATGAAAAGTTGATGCTGTCAATCACCTCAATAAGGAATTTCTGAGCTCACAAGAGAGATCTCTAAGTAAAAGTGGGATGGGGGTGCTGGGGGCAGACATGAGAACTGTGTATGGGTGGGGGCTGGATGCAGAAGTGAGAACTATGGATGGGGGGGCTGACTGCAGGGGTAAGAGCTGTGGATTGGGAGGCTGTTTGCTGAGGTAAGAGCTGTGGATGGAAGGTGGGGGTGCAAAGTTGAGAGATGTGGTTGTATTGGAGGTGCAAAAATGAGAGCTGTGTGGGGGTGCGAAGTTGAAGGATGTGGTTGGAACTTGGATGCAGAGGTAAGAGCTGTGGATGGAAATGAGCTGTGGACAGGGAACACAGAGGGGAGCTGTGGACAGGGAATGCAGAGCAGAACTGTGGACAGGGAATGCAGAGGGGAGCTGTGGACAGGGAATGCAGAGCGGAGCTGTGGATAGGGAATGCAGAGGGGAGCTGTGGACAGGGAACGCAGAGAGGATCTGTGGACAGGGAACACAGAGGGGAGCTATGGAAAGGGAATGCAGAGGGGAGCTGTGGACAGGAGCTGCAGAGGGGAGCTGTGGACAGGGAACGCAGAGGGGAGCTGTGGACAGGGAATGCAGAGGGGAGCTGTGGACAGGGAATGCAGAGCAGAGCTTTGGACAGGCAATGCAGAGTGGAGCTGTGGACAGGAGCTTCAGAGCGAAGCTGTGGACAGGGAATGCAGAGGGGAGCTATGGACAGGGAATGCAGAGGGGAGCTGTGGACAGGGAACGCAGAGGGGAACTATGGACAGGGAATGCAGAGGGGAGCTGTGGACAGCAGCCACGGAGCGGAGCTGTTGACAGGGAATGCAGAGCGGAGCTGTGGACAGGCAATGCAGAGTGGAGCTGTGGACAGGGAACACAGAGGGGAGCTGTGGACAGGAGCTGCAGAGCGGAGCTGTGGACAGGGAATGCAGAGGGGAGCTGTGGACAGGGAACGCAGAGGGGAGCTATGGACAGGGAATGTAGAGGGGAGCTGTGGACAGAAAACGCAGAGGGGAGCTGTGGACAGGGAACGCAGAGGGGAGCTGTGGACAGGAGCTGCAGAGCGGAGCTGTGGACAGGCAATGCAGAGGGGAGCTATGGACAGGGAACACAGAGGGGAGCTGTGGACAGGAGCTGCAGAGCGGAGCTGTTGGCAGGCAGTGCACAGTGGAGCTGTGGACAGGGAACGCAGAGGAGAGCTGTGGACAGGGAATGCAGAGGGGAGCTGTGGACAGGAAACGCAGAGGGGAGCTGTGGACAAGGAACGCAGAGGGGAGCTGTGGACAGGGAACGCAGAGGGGAGCTGTGGACAGGAGCTGCAGAGCGGAGCTGTGGACAGGCAATGCAGAGGGGAGCTGTGGACAGGAGCTGCAGAGTGGAGCTGTGGACAGGAGCTGCAGAGTGGAGCTGTGGACAGGGAATGCAGAGGGGAGCTGTGGACAGGGAACGCAGAGGGGAGCTGTGGACAGGGAACGCAGAGGGGAGCTGTGGACAGGAGCTGCAGAGCGGAGCTGAGGACAGGCAATGCAGAGGGGAGCTGTGGACAGGAGCTGCAGAGCGGAGCTGTTGGCAGGGAATACAGAGGGGAGCTGTGGACAGGAGCTGCAGAGTGGAGCTGTTGGCAGGGAATGCAGAGGGGAGCTGTGGACAGGGAACGCAGAGGGGAGCTGTGGACAGGGAACGCAGAGGGGAGCTATGGACAGGGAATGCAGAGCGGAGCTGTGGACAGGGAATGCAGAGGGGAGCTGTGGACAGGGAATGCAGAGGGGAGCTGTGGACAGGGAATGCAGAGGGGAGCTGTGGACAGGGAATGCAGAGGGGAGCTGTGGACAGGGAATGCAGAGGGGAGCTGTGGACAGGGAATGCAGAGGGGAGCTGTGGACAGGGAACGCAGAGGGGAGCTATGGACAGGGAATGCAGAGCGGAGCTGTGGACAGGGAATGCAGAGGGGAGCTGTGGACAGGGAATGCAGAGGGGAGCTCTGGACAGGGAATGCAGAGGGGAGCTGTGGACAGGGAATGCAGAGGGGAGCTGTGGACAGGGAATGCAGAGGGGAGCTGTGGACAGGGAACGCAGAGGGGAGCTGTGGACAGGAGCTGCAGAGCAGAGCTGTGGACAGGTAACGCAGAGGGGAGCTGTGGACAGGGAGTGCAGAGGGGAGCTGTGGACAGGAGAAGCAGAGCGGAGCTGTGGACAGGAAGCGCAGAGGGGAGCTGTGGACAGGAGCTGCAGAGCGGAGCTGTGGACAGAGAACACGGAGGGTAGCTGTGAACATGGAATGCAGAGGGAAGCTGTGGACAGGGAATGCAGAGGGGAGCTGTGGACAGGAGCTGCAGAGGGGAGCTGTGGACAGGGAACACAGAGGGGAGCTGTGAACATGGAATGCAGAGGGGAGCTGTGGACAGGGAATGCAGAGGGGAGCTGTGGACAGGGAATGCAGAGGGGAGCTGTGGACAGGTGGTTCAGAATTAAAATGTAGAAGGGGGCAGATTTGAGCTGTGGAGGGGGGGGATGCAGATTTGAGTTGTGAATGAGGGAGGGGGGAAATGGTGTGTTGCTGACTTGGTGAGTGCAGAGGTATGTTTTGGATGGGAGTACAGTAGTGAGATGTGGAAGAGGGCAGAGATGAGGTGTAGAAGAGGCACTGTTGTCAGTCGGGATCAGGGCACACAGATGATCCATGGACATTGGACTCAGAGGTGAGCTATGGACAAGGGATGTATTGGACCAAACAATCATTTGTTACATTAGGCTAGCAAAAAACAGGTAACCAATATAATACATGGGCAACAAATGGGCAAAATCTGCCAGACCTCAGAGACAGAGTAAAGCCTCGTACACACAATCAGATTTTCTGACGTTAATTGTGTTATGTCAGGCTGTTGGCGGAAAATCCGACCGTTTGTACCCTCCATCGGACAATTGTTGTCGGATTTTCCGCGGACAAATGTTGGATGGCAGGCTTTAAAATTTTTCGCGGACAAATGTCTGTTGTCGGATTTTCCCAGTGTGTGTCCGTCGGACACAGTCCAAAACACAAACACGCATGCTCGGAAGCAAGGACGAGGCAGAAGCGGTCGGTCTTGTAAACTAGCGTTCGTAATAGAGAAATAACAGGGAGGAGCCTAGGAGAGCTTCCCTACGACTGCACCTGGGCTTTGTACCTCTATGCAGGTGCTCCTGCATATATGCAAGCGATACAACCTGTGATTTTGCAGAGATTCCTGCACAGCAGTTATGTGCAGGACAGGCGTTGCTAACCACGGGCATGTACCCCATGCTCTCTACCTGTGCCTACACTTGTAGAATACCCTGCAACTGGCCATACTCAGGGCTGAACACATCCACTGCCCTACCTTAGGCACACCACTGCTATTTCAGCTTCTAAGTAACTACAGAACCTTATGTTGTATGCATCCTTCATAACTACAGGGATCTGTTACAGGAATTCCAAAATTACAGCTCCTTTGATAAAATCATTCCTAGCTTTGGGTATTTCTTAAGGGTTCCAACAGCAAAGCCTTCTCTCAACTAAAGTTTCCAGTTCCTCCACCACACATGAAATCATACAACTTTTCCAGCAGCGGAGAAGTCTCAAAAATTTCACTGCAACATTATTAAATATTATTATACAGGATTTGTATAGCACTGCAGTGATTTACAATATAAGGGTAGACCGTATAGTTACAATACAATTCAATACAAGGGTGTTAGGATGGTCCTCCCAATCACCCAGCGAATTAAATCCAAAATACAAGCAACAACATACAAAGCCATACACAACTCTGCCCCGAGCTACATCACCAAACTTGTCTCCAAATATCACCCAAATCGTCCTCTCCGCTCTTCTCAAGACCTCCTACTCTCAAGCTCCCTCGTCTCCTCCTCCCATGCTCGTCTCCAGGATTTCTCCAGAGCCTCTCCCATCCTCTGGAACTCGCTACCTCCACCGGTCCGGCTATCCCCTACTCTTGCTACCTTCAGGCAATCCCTGAAAACTCATCTCTTCAGGAAAGCCTATCACGTCTCCAACTAATCTCCTACCACTTCCATCAGCTCATTCCCCACAGTTACACCCTTTTGTACCACCTGCCCCTCCCTATTAGATTGTAAGCTCTTCTGAGCAGGGCCCTCTTAATCCTCTTGTATTTTATTGTATTATAATTGTATTTTTTTCTTAATTCCCACACTATCCATGGACTGGGAGATCCCGCATCTCTGAACCATGAGAGCATTGCACTCTTCTAAATGGGAGAATCTTAAGGTCTCCACCCATGACACAAGTGGACACTAATGAGAGGTACTTAGTGTGGGAGTGGGGTGCTCCTCACCCAAAGGGATTTGGTCAGAATCCATACAATATACAAACAAGATATTTGGGGGGCACACCCTAAAAGATGCATTAAAGATGGTGCAGCCATAAAACCATACAGTAGAAGAAAATATTACAGCGCACACATGCAAAAAAGACATTTACCTCCAGCAAGGCTAGTTTAAAAACACCTAAACATTTCCAAAAAACATTATCAAAAAATATGGGGATTTGGTCACACCATATTGCTATATGGTGCTAAGCCCACTTACTGCGACAAAGTACCCCATAATCAGTCTCCTTTTTTATATTTTAAAGCGCTGCGTTAACTGTTGGCGCTATATAAATCCTGTATAATAATAATAATAAAAGGGAGGATCAAGTGATACAACAAGTCATACGTTTAGCTGTTCATTATGGGGGGATAGAATTCCTTGAAACATAAGGAAAAATAGTTAACCATCCTGGAAAAGGTTGCAGCAGATGAGAGGAGCTCTGGACTCAAAAGCAGAGATTTTGCCACCAGAATCCCAACCGAAAGATCTATTTTCAGTGGCGCTGACCCTTTAAATTTCTAAGATGCCAATTTCAAGGTTTACAGGGATGTCAAAGTGGTGCCATATGATCAATACACCGATTAAATAATATTGACGTCACATAATAGAATTCAGGGCCCCGCTGTGCTTAAACGGTAAAGCGCGCTTAAAGTGGGGGTGCGTCTCTAAAAGATCAGACTTAACATCCGTAGGAAACAATGGTGCAATTATCCAGGTTGATTTGACAGCTAATTATCATGTCAGCCTTTACAGAGAACAGATGATTAATGGTAAGTAATCAATATTGTTGCACAGACTGTGCTGTGAACTTAAAGGCAGGCTGAGTAATG
Source organism: Lithobates septentrionalis (assembly GCA_037952835.1). NCBI lineage: Eukaryota > Metazoa > Chordata > Amphibia > Anura > Ranidae > Lithobates > Lithobates septentrionalis. The sequence goes on along the minus strand of JBBDGP010000266.1, from coordinate 819,672 downwards.
CTTTAATAAACTCTTGCCAATGCCTCTTTCTAGTTTGTGAAAGCTGAACGATGAAGGAAGGTGATGGCTTTTTACAGCAAGACCTTTTCAACTTTGAGCTTTCTAAAACTCTTCTTCTTTTTTTTTTTTCTGGCTGAAATGCAGTTTGCTAATAGTGGGGATAGTTTTAGACCGATTAGTATTTTGAAAGTTTGTATATAGTATTTTTAAATTTAAAAACAGGCAATAAAACCGCTCACCTTTGACCGACAGTTTTATATGTTTTTTTAATGCGGCTTGCGCCGATAAAAGCATGCTTCATTCAAGAGGGAAAAAGGTTACCAGCAAGTTGATCACAGAAGCTTTTAAACACTTTTATTGACCTTAAATTAGTGCAGTTCTGCTTTGAGCTCCGTGAAATTAGTAGAGGTAACATGAAATTAAGATTGCAAATATGCAGGCATGGCCGTACTTGTATTAGTGGGGCACATCCTATTATGGGGAAATATAGAGGAACCGTAATGAGCTTTTATTTTAGGTCACCTAGCAATGCAAAGCCGTATACTGGAGTAAGTAATATTTTATAACTAACCAGGACCATTATAATCAAGATGCAAAAAGGGATTCCTGTGCTTGTACTATCACAGGCAGATTTTTTTTTTCTATGAGCAAAGCTATTTTTATCTTCTCTTTACTAGAACTATTAGTAGGGGCTATTGTTTTTCAAAACCAAGGGCACATTCTGCAGGTCCTTACGGTCAGATTGCATTAGCTAAAGCAGCCTTTCCAGAAGCGTGAGCTTTGCCACCCTCAGCTACATAAGCATGCATATATCGGAGCCAATTTCTTACTAAACATTGTTAATATAGCCCATTTTGTCCCCCACTCTTTACATGTTGTGTCACTGCACTTTATTTGTGTTTTCCTTTACTCACTGATGGTAGAGTTTGGGTCTTCAGGCCTACTATGAAGCCAGGGGGAGGGGGGGGGGGGTCGTCATCACATTCCTTCCTCCCCTGTTTTTGGGTGTCTCTTTTCTGGAGAGCCCCTCAAACAGTACTCTGTTGGCTTCGCCTGAACATGAAATAGGGGATCCACCTGGCCATTTGGCTAGGTCAGGGGTCTCCAAACTTTCTAAACAAAGGGCCAGTTGACTGTCCTTCAAGACTTAAGGGGAGGGGGGGGGGGGCGGTGGCTATTAGGAGTAGAAAAGTTCCCGACTTCATTGTGAGAAAATAATGCCCCATCATTGGTGTCTTAGGGAGGAATTGTGCCCCATCGTTGATGTCATTGGGATAAATTGTGCCCCATCTTTGGTGTCATTGGGAAAAATTGTGCCCCATTTTTGGTATCAGTAGATGAAATAGTGCCCCAAGGGCCAGATAAAAGCAAGCACAGGGCCGCATCTGGCCCCTGCGCCGCAGTTTGGAGACCGCTGGGCTAGGTGAACCTGAGGTGACAACATTGTAATATCTACCAGATGGATATCCAATAATATCTAAACTTGTCATTCAATCAATAATATAAATCGATCCATATATAACATTCCCCGTATGAAAAAAAGTAAAAAAGGGTAACATTTCATCCTAAATAGATAATCAAAGTTAACGAATAAAGATCAAAATTCATAAGTGGAATAAAACAATTTATAAATGAAATGACCCAAGTTCATCAAAATATCTTATGTGTGTTTCAGTGGCGGCTGGTGCTCCTTTTTGGGGGGGCAAACAAACCCCTGCCCGCCTACTAGCCCGCCCGCTCTCCCAACCGCACTTCTCTTCTTCTCCTCCTGGCCAATTTGGTCGCTTCTTCTACCGGCTAATATGGTCTCAGCACCCGCTTCCTGTCCTGATTGGCCGGGTGGAGAAGCAGGAAGACAATAGCGAATGTTGATTAGTTGTGGGTGGGCCTTTTTGAAGCCAATTAGATCCTCAGGCTCTAATCATGTGTTTCAAAAAAAAAAAAACTTGTAGAAATCTATGCGTCCGGTGCCCCGCATGGAGATTAGGGGGGCGGCGCCCCCCCAGCCTCTTATGGAACGGCTGCCGCTGGTGTGCTTGTGAGAAATATCATAAAAATTCTGTGTCCAAATGCATAGAGTCCACAGTAATATCTGTGCCACAAGCGCAAATCCAAAGTGCTTGCATGCAAAAAATTAATGGCCACAGTGGTCACTCCACACCATGTGATCTTCCCTATGAACACTCTGGGTTCTCTACCAAACAATAAAAAATGTAAAAAAAAAAGATATCCCCATCAAGTATTTCTCCCATAAACAGATCAACTGGTCCTCTTGTTAGTTTGGCAAAACACTGTCCTCTCCAGCATATCAAAGGTGAACAGCTTCTGAGTATGCCTTGCCCTCGTCAGGACTCTTGCGCTCAAGGGGGCAAGGGAGGAATTCTTCATTTTTGGAAGACCATAACACACCCTAGAGCATTTTTTTCTGTGAGTGTTTACATGCACTTTTTGGTTAATTTGGAGTTTTGTTTTTGGGCTTACTATGGGCTCAAGAAACAAAACAAAACATGGGTATAACAAAAAGAAAAAAAAAATGTCCCCAACCCATCTATTCTTATCCCCCAACCCCATTTTGTCCCCTATTCATCTACTCCTACTCCTCAACCCCATCACCACTACCACTAGCTTATGTGTCCTCCTACCCATCTATTCCTACCCCCTGCTCCCATAATTCAGCAATCTTTAGGGCTCAATCACACCAGTGACCGCAGTGATGTGAAGGGAGTAAGAGAAGGTTTGGAAACTCTGTGCAATATCATTGCACAGAGCAGGTAAGTATAACATGTTTATTATTTTATTAATCATTTTTAAAAAATGTGCCCTTTACAATTGCTTTAACTTATCCAGCTAGGTAGCAGAACAATTTGAGGAGTTATAGAACATTACTCTTTAAATGTGACCGGATGTTAAAGTTGCCAGGTAGATGGTGAATCTGTCTCCTAACTCTCCCATTCTTAAGAGTTGTTTTTATTTTAAGGTACCCCAGCTCATGATGCAGTATGATATATAGTCTGTAGTAATAGGGGGATCTTTAGGCGCACACTCCACGGGTCACGGTCCTCTCTCTCTAGCCCCACTCACCTGTCCTGAAATATCCTATTCCCAGGAACATGGACAGGCAGGGTGGTTGCCTGTCAGTCATTGTCCCTGGTGATGGGTTATTTAAGACTTTAGAGGGTGTTAGGCCCCTTAAATTTAAAGTTCCCCCAGCCTAAGGATATGCACATATTGGTATTAGATACTGTGTACACCGCCTGCACTGTATTAGCAACTGTACAACAGCTGCACTGTATTGTATACTGTGTACACCACCAGAAATGTAGTAGAAACAGTACACACTGTATTAGATACTGTGTACTAGGGATGGGCCGAACACCCCCCTGTTCGTTTCGCACCAGAACATACCGAACAGGCAAAAAATTTGGCAGAACACACGAACACCATTAAAGTCTATGGGACACGAACATGAATAATCAACAGTGCTCATTTTAAAGGTTTATATGCAAGTTATTGTCATAAAAAGTGTTTGGGGACCCGGGTCCTGCCCCAGGGGACATGGATCAATGCAAACATTTTTTTTTAAAAACGGCTGTTTTTTCGGGAGCAGTGATTTTTTTAATGCTTAAAGTGAAACAATAAAAATATTCCTTAAAATATTGTGCCTGGGGGGGTGTCTATAGTATTTCTGTAAAGTGGCACAGTTTTCCCGTGTTTAGAACAGTACCACAGCAAAATGACATTTCTAAAGGAAAAATTGTCACTTAAAACTGCTTGCGGCTGTAATGAATTGTCAGGTCTGGTAATGGACTGGGGGGGGGGGGGGGGGGTCCCATGCTCTTTTTTTTCAATGAGATAAAACTCATTGAAACAAAGAGCATGGGATCCCCCCCCCCCCAGTCCATTACCAGGCCCTTTTGGTCTGGTATGAATATTAAGGGGAACCTCGAACCAAAATTTAAAAAAAAATTGCGTGGAGGTCCCCCTAAAATCCATACCAGGCCCTTCGGGTCTGATATGGAAATTAAGGGGAACCGTGCGCCAATTTTTTTTAAAAAATGGCGTAGGGCCCCCCAAAATCCATACCAGACCTGAAGGGTCTCTTATGGATTTTAAGGGGAACCCTGAGGCAAATTTTTTTTAAAAATGGCATAGGGGTACCCCCCCAAAATCCATACCAGACCCTTATCCGAGAATTCAACCTGGCAGGCTGCAGGAAAAGAGGGGGCGACGAGAGAGAACCCCCCCTCCTGAACAGTACTGGGCCACATGCCCTCAACATGGGGAGGGTGCTTTGGAAATACACCAGTATATCCCTTACATTATCCAAGTTCTCCAATAAAACAAGAAAACAAAACCCCTAGATTGGTTATTGGAGTAACGAGCGGAAGTGAGTGTGCACCTGGCTGTGGGAAATACCCTGTGCCTGGTTGCGGGGCAAAAAGTGGGGAAGATCCAGGCAATATACCAGCAGCCTCTGTGAGGGTAGCTCTACAACTGTAAAACCCTTTTTGATAGAAAAATATACCACTATAGATTAGACCAAAATGAGGGGCAAATGAGGAGGATGGGGGAACCGATGGTCTTTGTTCCAAATGAGGGACAGTCCCTTGAAATCAGGGACAGTTGGGAGCTTTGCGTGCAGAGAAAAAGAAGTGCAGCAGCTGCTAGCAAAGAGAGCGATCATCTAGTTTGGTTACAGGTCAAGAGGTATGTCTGCCGCTGGTGGGCCCCGGGGAAGAACGTGCAGTAGCTGCTGGTGGACAGGAGCTGACAATAGAGGGGGCACAGGGGTGGGTGGCATAGATGATAGGGCTGCTATTGATTTTCAATGATGACATTGCTGTCCTCAGTTGTCTGTCTCTGACTTCCATGCCTTATAAGTCACTGACCTGGTTCAAGAATGCAGCAAGTCAAGTCAAAATTAATTGAACAGTCATTATGTTTCCCTCAGTACAAGTTTCCTTTAAGAAAAAAAATCCCCTTTATAATTAGTTGAGCACAGTCACAGAGATAATAATTGAGTGCTCATTTCAGTAAGGTATTAGACAACGTTGCAGTTACAGATTTCTGAAATATTCTATACACCTCACATGAACAGATTGCTTCTGTTCTTTCCAGCTTTCTTGATCCCACCACATTTCACAGACCCTGTTAATGTGCTTCTGGCACTGGCAGTTTAATTAGGATTACCATGGCTAGTTGGCAGTGTTAGGCCATCACATTAATTTTTGATACAAACCTTAGTTTCAACTCAGATCTTCAAAAGGACACTTGGCATGAACTTTTATCCCACGGAGTATGTGCAGATTTTCAAAAGCAAGGTACCGAGAGTATTATGTTTTTTTTCCCTTTTATTAGATTAATAATTACACTTTACAAGAAATAAAACAGAATTAAATACCAGGTGCATCTTGTAGGTATACAATTTGTAGATTAGATCCAAAAAATACAAATTATTTTTCAGTAGACCAGAAAATGCTTTGTATTCACCAACTGTAATGCCCCGTACACACGGTCGGACATTGATCGGACATTCCGACAACAAAATCCTAGGATTTTTTCCGACGGATGTTGGCTCAAACTTGTCTTGCATACACACGGTCACACAAAGTGGTCGGAAAATCCGATCGTTTTGAATGCGGTGACGTAAAACACGTACGTCAGGACTATAAATGGGGAAGTAGCCAATAGCTTTTATCTCTTTATTTATTCTGAGCATGCGCGGCACTTTGTGCGTCGGATTTGTCTACACACGATCGGAAATTCCGACAAACGGATTTTGTTGTCGGAAAATTTTATAGCCTGCTCTCCAACTTTGTGTGTTGGAAAATCCAATGGAAAAAGTCAGATGGAGCCCACACACGGTCGGAATTTCCGACAACACGCTCCGATCGCACATTTTCCGTCAGAAAATCCGACCGTGTGTACGGGGCATTATACTTACACTATATTCTCAAAAGTATTGGGATTTTTGACAATGTGCGTGTACATGAACTTTAATGGTATCCCAGTCTTAGTCCGTAGGGTTCAATATTGAGTTGGCCCACCCTTTACAGCTATAACAGCTTCAACTCTTCTGGGAAGGCCGTCCACAAGGTTTAGGAGTGTGTCTATGGGAATGTTTGACCATTCTTCCAGAAGTGCATTTGTGAGGTCAGGTAGAGAAGAGAAGTTGGAAGAGAAGGCCTGGCTCGCAGTCTCCACTCTAATTTATCCCAAAGGTGTTCTATCGGGTTAAGGTCAGGACTCTGAGCAGGCCAGTCAAGTTCCTCCACCCCAAACTCCTCATCCATGTCTTTATGGACCTTGCTTTGTGCACTGGTGTGCAGTCATGTTGGAACAGGAAGGGGCCATCCCCAAACTGTTCCCACAAAGTTGGGAGCATGAAATTGTCCAAAATGTCTCGGTATGCTGAAACCTTAAAGCGGTTGTATAACTTTTTTTTAAACTTTTACCTACAGGTAAGCCTATAATAAGGCTTACCTGTAGGTTAAAAAAATATCTCCTAAACCTGTACGGTTTAGGAGATATTCCCCTCGCAATGAGCCGCTGACTGCAGTGGCGCATGCGCACAGGGGAGTCTCGGCTGAAAGCCTGGCAGCCGCCGGACTTTGCCGGAAAAAAAGTCTCCCGCGCGCATGCGCGGGAGTGACGACATCGCGGCTCCAGCCACTCGCAGCGCCGGAGCCGCGATACCCAGAATGCACGCCGAGAGGAAATGTCAGCTCCCTCAGCGTGGACAGGGTGAGATGCCGGTGCCTCGTTCTAAGGTAAGTATCTCATAATGAGCTAGTATGCAGTGCATACTAGCTCATTATGCCTTTTCCCTTACAGGTGTAGGAAAAAAAAAAATGTAAGCGGGTTTACTACCACTTTAAAGTGGTTGTTAACTTTTAAACCCCTGTCACTGGCAGCCTCTTTGTTTTATCCAGGCATAATGCACTGTTTAAGTGTTTTTTTTATAAAAGAAGCCTCTAAATACCTTTTTTGCAGCTGCATTCAGGCTGGTCATGTGACCCCCGGCTGCTTTGCAATACCGATCCAGGGCTACGGAGGGATGGGTCGAGATCTCCCTCTGACGTCTGCTGGAGAGGTCTCGTGTCCTCTCGGCCCCTCCCGCTGTAGCCCTGGATCGAAGAAGCAGAGCGGCCGGGAGTCATGGGACCGGCCTGAAAGTAGCTGCAAAAAAGGTATTTAAAATACTTATACAGTGCATTATCCCTGAATAAAACAGAAGGGCTGCCAGTGACAATTTTTAAACTTTTTTTTTTTTTGTTTTCAAAAAGTTTTTATTTTAGCATAAAGGTAAAACAAATATAATACAAAGATATACAGAGCCATAAATGCATGGATCAAAAATTATATGCCAAGACTAGAAGCGTACATTCATTAGAGAGCTAAGAAATCTATTATAAAAGACATTATAGACTTAAAGTCTAGGCAAAGTCCAGTGGATAAAATATGGCTAAGGATTAATTGAGAAGAAAATAAAGCATTTAAATAAGGAAAAAAAACACAAAAAGGAGACACACAGAGGAAAAATAAAAGGGGGAAAAAAAAAATAAATAAAAAACCGTCACGTTTGGAGCCTAAATAGAAACCAAGGATTCCAAATAGCATCATACTGAGGGATAGTATCATGCAAGGTGTGATAAATCTTGTCAGCCAACATCATACGATCTATTCTAGCAATCACTTGTGCATAAGGAACAGAAGGTGATTTCCAATGCGAAGCAATCACCCATTGCATGGCTACACAGATAGAATGGATCCGTTTTACCAATGGTTTAGAGGAATCTGGAGGAGATTGAAACAACAGGCAATGTTGATAGGAGATGTTGAGGGGTTTGTCTGCCAGCTTGTCTATCAATTTCAGGATCTCCGTCCATGTGGGACGTAATTTTTCGCATTCCCAAAAGGTATGGAGAAAAGAGCCTTGTTGTGCACAGCCCCTAAAACAGAGGTGGGAGGATTGTGGGAAGATCTTGTGGATACGCATTGGGGTGTAGTACCAACGTGTCAATAGTTTGATGGCAGTTTCGCGCACCATAATTGATTTGGTACACTTGCGTAAATTTTGCCAGCCTTTTACCCAGTCTATATCAATGTCCTCCAGATCCATCTCCGATTCCCATTGCGATCTATATTTTAGGGGTGAATCCTCAGTGTTAGCCTCAAGATTGCTGTAGATTAGAGAAATAAGGCCTTTCTGGCGAGGTGAATCATGGCAAATGTCCTCAAACAGAGTTGTGGAGGACAAATAAGGGCCAGGGTAGTGCTTTTGGAAGAAGTGACGTATTTGTAGGAAATGATAAAGTTCGCTGTTGGGAATGTGGTAATTGGTTTGCAACTGAGAAAATGAAATAAATTTTGAGTTTAGGAGAAATTTATTTAATGTAGTTAATTTTAACTCAATCCAGAGTTGAAAGGAAGAGGGTCTATCATATGCTAAGGGGAATCTAGAATCTCCTAAAAATGAGGCACCTAGAGGTACAGCAGAAACTAGTTTGTATCAGTGTTGCCAACCGCCAGTATTTTTACTGGCAGCCAGTAAAAAATGGGCACTTTTCTCCTGCCAGTAAATGCCAGTGAAAGAAAAAGGTTGCCAGTAAAAAATATGACTGACGCTTGGCCGAGACCATCTCAGTGCCTGCTACAGTGTGTTCGGCTTGTGCCGGCAGTGTGTCACATGAAATCATGGTGCAAGGAAATGGAGCAGCCAGAACCTCATGTGCAGGTCTGCAGGATTGGAGAAAGGCAAGCCGGGAGTGGACTGAAGGGACCATCTGGCATGGAGAGAGAGAGTCACTATGGCTCAGGAGGGGAGAGTCAATTTGATGTGTGTGTGCTGATGTCCATTCTAATTTCTTGCCCTCTCGATTCCTGTCCCTGAGCTACTTAATTGCTATATCAAAAATAAAATAAGAAATATTTTTTTTCCTTAATATCTACCTTAAATCACTTTGCTAATTGCATATTGTACTTGTTTGTAGCCTAAATAGTGAAATTTGCACTTAAAACTGTCATTTTGTAATTTTTGGATATGCCAGTAAAAACTTGACTGTGCCAGTAAATTTTGGGTGTCGTGTCAGTAAATTTCAATCTGGTAGGTTGGCAACACTGGTTTGTATGTATTTTTATATGCGTCCCAGAGTTGAAGGCCTGCTTGGGCGATCAAATTTTTAGATCCCACTTCTGATCTAACTGGGTTATTGGACCACATGAGGCCTTGGAGAAACAAAGGGGCAATGGATTCGCTTTCAAAATGTACCCAGGGAACTCTGGAGTTATGTATGTTCCATTGTGCTTGTTGAGTGTATCTACTGGCTAAGTAGTAAAACCATACCTGAGGAACCCCTAAGCCACCCCTTTTAGAGGAACGGTACAGGACCTCCCTGGAGAAGCGTGGAGGTTTGTCCTTCCAAATAAATCTATTAAACATCACCTGGATGGAGGTACTAGGCCTAATCAATAAAATTGCATCCACTAATCTACCACTGTCTATGGAGATTTGTATGTTGGGCCTTATAAAAAAATTAGTTCCTGCTGTAGCTAAACGCACGATGATTGGTTTGCTTCTATTTTACGCTAGGAAAACCATAACATTTAGATTGGAAGAAGCCCTATCCCCCCACAAATGTCCAGTGGAAACGTTTGGTTAACGATAATCTTCCACTATATAAAGATACCTATCTTAACCACTTCAGCCCCGGAAGGATTTACCCCCTTCCTGACCAGAGCACTTTTTACAATTCGGCACTGCGTCGCTTTAACTGCTAATTGCGCGGTCATGCAATGCTCTACCCAAACGAAATTTGCGTCCTTTTCTTCCCACAAATAGAGCTTTCTTTTGATGGTATTTGATCACCTCTGCCGTTTTTATTTTTTGCGCTATAAACGGAAAAAGACTGAAAATTTTGAAAAAAAATGATATTTTCTACTTTTTGTTATAAAAAAAATCCAATAAACTAAATTTTAGTCATACATTTAGGCCAAAATGTATTCGGCCACATGTCTTTGGTAAAAAAAATGTCAATAAGCGTATATTTATTGGTTTGCGCAAAAGTTATAGCGTCTACAAACTAGGGTACATTTTCTGGAATTTACACAGCTTTTAGTTTATGACTGCCTATGTCATTTCTTGAGGTGCTAAAATGGCAGGGCAGTACAAAACCCCCCCAAATGACCCCATTTTGGAAAGTAGACACCCCAAGGAAATTGCTGAGAGGCATGTTGAACCCATTGAATATTTTTTTTTTTTGTCCCAAGTGATTGAATAATGACAAAAAAAAAAAAAAAATTTACAAAAAGTTGTCACTAAATGATATATTGCTCACACAGGCCATGGGCATATGTGGAATTGCACCCCAAAATACATTCAGCTGCTTCTCCTGAGTACGGGGATACCACATGCGTGGCACTTTTTGGGAGCCTAGCCGCGTACGGGGCCCCGAAAACCCAGCACCACCTTCAGGATTTCTAAGGGCATACATTTTTGATTTTACTCCTCACTACCTATCACAGTTTTGAAGGCCATAAAATGCCAAGATGGCACAAACCCCCCCCAAATGACCCCATTTTGGAAAGTAGACACCCCAAGCTATTTGCTGAGAGGCATGGTGAGTATTTTGCAGCTCTCATTTGTTTTTGAAAATGAAGAAAGACCAGGAAAAAAAATTTTTTTTTTTTTCTTTTTTCAATTTTCAAAACTTTGTGACAAAAAGTGAGGTCTGCAAAATACTCACTATACCTCTCAGCAAATAGCTTGGGGTGTCTACTTTCCAAAATGGGGTAATTTGGGGGGGGTTTGTGCCACCTGGGCATTCCATGGCCTCCGAAACTGTGATAGGCAGTGAAGAGTGAAATCAAAAATTTACGGCCTTAGAAAGCCTGAAGGCGGTGCTTGGTTTTCGGGGTCCCGTGCGCGGCTAGGCTCCCAAAAAGTCCCACACATGTGGTATCCCCGTACTCAGGAGAAGCAACAGAATTTATTTTGGGGTGTAATTTCACATATTCCCATGGCATGTTTGAGCAATATAACATTTAGTGACAACTTTGTGCAAAAAAAAAAAAAAAAAATTTGTCTCTTTCCCGCTACTTGTGTCACAATATAAAATATTCCATGGACTCGACATGCCTCTCAGCAAATAGCTTGGGGTGTCTACTTTCCAAAATGGGGTCATTTGGGGGGGTTTGAACTGTCCTGGCATTTTATGCACAACATTTAGAAGCTTATGTCACACATCACCCACTCTTCTAACCACTTGAAGACAAAGCCCTTTCTGACACTTTTTGATTACATGAAAAAATTATTTTTTTTTGCAAGAAAATTACTTTGAACCCCCAAACATTATATATTATTTTAAAGCAAATGCCCTACAGATTAAAATGGTGGGTGTTTCATTTTTTTTTTTTTTCACACAGTATTTGCGCAGCGATTTTCAAACGCATTTTTTGGGGAAAAAACACACCTTTTTAAATTTTAATGCACTAAAACACACTATATTGCCCAAATGTTTGATGAAATAAAAAAGATGATCTTAGGCCGAGTACATGGATACCAAACATGACATGCTTTAAAATTGCGCACAAACGTGCAGTGGCAACAAAATTAATACATTTTTAAAAGCCTTTAAAAGCCTTTACAGGTTACCACTTTAGATTTACAGAGGAGGTCTACTGCTAAAATTACTGCCCTCGATCTGACCTTCGCGGTGATACCTCACATGCATGGTGCAATTGCTGTTTACATTTGACGCCAGACCGCCGCTTGCGTTCGCCTTAGCGCGAGAGCAGGGGGGACAGGGGTGCTTTTTATTTATTTATTTTTTTTCTTTATTATTTTTTTGCTTTTTTATCTTATTTTTAAACTGTTCCTTTCATTTTTTTTTTTTAAATCATTTTTATTGTTATCTCAGGGAATGTAAATATCCCCTATGATAGCAATAGGTAGTGACAGGTACTCTTTTTTGAAAAAATTGGGGTCTATTAGACCCTAGATCTCTCCTCTGCCCTCAAAGCATCTGACCACACCAAGATCGGTGTGATAAAATGCTCCCCCAATTTCCCAATGGCGCTATTTACATCCGGCGAAATCTAAGTCATAAAATGCTCGTAGCTTCCGGTTTCTTAGGCCATAGAGATGTTTGGAGCCACTCTGGTCTCTGATCAGCTCTATGGTCAGCTGGCTGAATCACCGGCTGCATTCTCAGGTTCCCTGTTGAGACAGGAGAGCCAGAGAAAAACACGGAAGACGGTGGGGGGGGGGGCATTCCCTCCCACTGCTTGTAAAAGCAGTCTAGAGGCTAATTAGCCGCTAGGATTGCTTTTACATGAAAGCCGACCGCTGGCTAAAAAGAATGATACCAAGATGATACCTAAACCTGCAGGCATCATTCTGGTATAACCACTCAAAGTCGTGAATGGTGTACCTGAAGACAAAAAAATGGTTAACAATAAAGCACAGTAAACGGTAAAGTATAAAAAATTGCATACCTGAAAAGCAAACATGATAAAACATAATAACAATAAAACATTGCAGAATAGAATACAGTAAAAAAGAGCAGAACAATAGAGAGAGAGAATAGAGAGAGAGAACAATAAAACGACAACTATTTTTTTTTATTTTTGTTTGTGTTTTTTTTTTTTTTTACACTTTTTTTTTGTAACTGTAACTTTTATAACTGTAACCGCTTCCAGGTTCGGGTCTCTCAAAATGCGATGGCATCTTGGGAGACCCTGTGAAAGTGTGCCTAGTCTCTGCAATGCTGTACCCTACGCTAATACTCAACTAGTGAATGGTAGCGTTCAAAACATTCACCAATGCAAAGACCAGGATTGTCAGGACAGGAGGGACAATAATAGTGAGTGTCACGCCTATATCCGCGCTTGCTGCAGACACAACATCTTTTTTGGGGGGGTTCGTTGGGTAGGGGTACTTGGGAGGATATATAAATGCCTCTCATGCAGCCGACTGCATTTGGTTGGGGATGTGAATGGGGGAAGTACAGGCGCTGCAGAAGCGGTGGGTTCCCAATTAGGATTGGCGAATGCAGCAGGAAGGGCACTATGGGCACGACGGGCCTGTGTTTGTCTTTTTGGTGGCAGCGGGACACTACTTGTGCTTGCCACCTCACCAGCTTGAACTGCACTTATGGGACTCGCCACGTCACCAAGTGTTACTGCAGTGCTGGTTTGACTACGACCGGGGTGTACTAGGCCGCTGGTGCTTGCCAGTTCACCAAAACGCTACAAAAAAAAGTGACAGTGATCGATCGATACTGCACTTGGGTGGGCTGGACTGGGCTGGGCCGGGCAGAGGGGCAAAACGCAGGTGCTAGCAGGTATCTGGGCTGATCCCGCTAACACTGCGTTTTTGGGAACCCTAAACTGCTGGGGACGCCAGTATAGATCTGATCGGATCAGATATTGATGCGTTCAGATACTATACCACTAAGGGAGGTGTACGGTGCGTGTACGGTGCGTGCATGGGTGTTCGCGGTACTGGTGCTAATCTGACGCTGCCTAGGGCGACGCATATCACCGCCGGGCGATCAGGGGGCTAAACCTTTTTTCGGTAATAAACGGCGGGTGCCCTGACACTATAAAAAATAAACAAACTAACCAGCGTCACCCGTAACGGTTATACGGTGATCAGTGGTAAAAGGGTTAACTAGGGGGCCATCAAGGGGTTAAAACATTTATTAGATAGTATATGGGGGTCCCTGTCGCTATAAAACACTGACGGCGAACCTAAATATTTACGTCCCTAACTAGCGTCACCAGCGACACTAATACAGCGATCAGAAAAATGATCGCTTAGCGACACTGGCGACAGGGGGTAATCAAGGGGTTAAAACTTTATTTGGGGGGGTAAGGGGGGTACCCTAGACCTACAGGGGGCTAAACTTTTATTTGGTAATAAACGGCGGGTGCCCTGACACTATAAAAAATAAACAAACTAACCAGCGTCACCCGTAACGGTTATATGGTGATCAGTGGTGAAAGGGTTAACTAGGGGGCAATCAAGGGGTTAAAACATTTATTCGGTAGTATATGGGGGTCCCTGTCGCTATAAAACACTGACGGCGAACCTAAATATTTACGTCCCTAACTAGCGTCACCAGCGACACTAATACAGCGATCAGAAAAATGATCGCTTAGCGACACTGGTGACGGGGGGTGATCAAGGGGTTAAAACTTTATTAGGGGGGGTAAGGGGGGTACCCTAGACCTACAGGGGGGTAACAGTCACTACCCTAACACTGCTAACTGTCACAAACTGACACTATGCAGTAATCAGGAAAAAAAAAAAAATAAACCTGCTTGGTGTCAGTTTGTGACAGGGGGGGGGGGTGATTGGGGGGGGATCGGGGGGCGATCGGGGGTGTAAGGTATGCCTGGCATGTTCTACTGTGTGTGTGTGTGTGTAGTGTTGGTGCACTTACATGTCATCTCCCCTCGGCGCTGGAACGGAAACTCCCGAGCCGAGGAGAGATGACATCACATCCTCTGCCTCTGTGTACTATACAGAGGCAGGGGATGTTTCTCATTGGCTGGGAGCGATCGCGAGGGGGGGGCCACGATCGGATGGCCTCCCCCTCGTCTCCCATCGCTTCCAACCAAATGCCGACCGCAGCTGGCACCGGGGGGGGGTCCGATCGGACCCCCCACCCGCGGGAAGGCAATCACGTTTCAGGTACGTGATTTTGCCTGCCCGTGCCGCTCTGCTCACGTATATAGGCGTGAGGCGGTCGGCAAGTGGTTAATAGAGGCTGCCAATTGAAATTTAATAAGGTTTGGAGTGGGTGGCTGGAGGAAATGAACATTGCTTACTAATGTTGGACTAGCTTCAGTTACAATACCAAGAATCGACGATTAAATGTAATTCCTAGTTAATAGGTATAGGCCTTTATGGGCAGTGGGGGGGCGGCCCAAAAATTCCAAAAATCCCCTTTTCACTTACATGCTAAAACTGTATTGCATGGATGTATTTCTCTATTTCTCTCTTTTTCTTTCCCTTTCATTTTTTTTCTTTTACCTGATGTACTTGCGATATTACCTGTACAAGCTAGACAACCAATTTGTATATGTCTTTATGTCTTTGTGTCTTATAAGGAAAATTTGAATAAAAATAAATTTAAAAAAAAAAAAAAACATCACCTGGATAGAGAGTAGGTAGGTTTTAGAAATTTTAAGTGGTAGGGATCTAAAAAGGTAGAGGAGTTTGGGGAGAATTGTCATCTTAAGTGCCGTAATTCTACCAAGAAATGAAATGTGTAAATGTGACCACTGTTTGAGTATACCTTTAAGTTTAGATACCATGGGGGGGATGTTAGCTTCAAAAAGTCTGCCAAAATCTTTAGTCAGGTTGATTCCAAGGTATGGGAGGTGGGAGTCTGCCCAGTTGAAAGTATAGACTGATTTAAGGTGGAGTAATTCTGCAGGTGTGTAGCCTATCGGGAGTGCACATGATTTTGACATGTTTATGGAAAGGCCTGAAATCTCTGCAAACTTCGATAAAGTTTGAAATAAGTTCGGGAGGGATACAAGAGGATTGGTGAGGAACATCAAGACGTCGTCTGCATACATCCCAAATTTGTATGCCGAGTGGCCTTTCAGATAACCAGAGATATCTGGGTTTTGGAGTATGGCTATGGCTAGGGGCTCGAGGGCTAAAGCAAAAATAAAAGGTGACAACGGGCATCCTTGTCTTGTACCTTTACCTAGGCTAAAAAACTTAGAGTTACAACCAGGGAGTCTAATTCTAGTTTTCGGGTTCTGATATAGGGCCAAGAAGGCATGTAGGAATGCTCCCTGGAAGCCCATGTGTTGTAGGAGTGTAGTGATGTACGTCCAGGAGACACTATCAAATGCCTTTTGTATGTCAAGGCTGAGCATAAGGAGTTTTCGCGAAAATAAGTTTGCATCTTGTACTATATTTGTGGCTAGGCGAATGTTATCAGTGATGAGTCTATGGGGAATAAAGCCAGACTGGAAAGGGGAGATAAGAGAGGGGATAACTATTGCCAATCTGTCAGCCATGATCCTGCTAAAGATTTTTAAGTCATTATTGATGACCGAGATGGGTCTATAGTTTTGGGGTAAGGTATGGTTCTTTTGAGGTTTTGGAATCAGGGACATGTTAGCTAATAACATATCCTCAGAGAAACTACCGCCTTGTTAAACCCAATTGAATATATGGACTAATCTAGGGGTAAGAAGGGGAGAGAATTTCTTATAATATAGAGAGGAGAATCCATCAGGTCCGGGGGCTGAGCCCGATTTTAGAGATTTAATAACATTCAAAACCTCTGTTGGTGTGATAGGGGCGTTCAAAATATCTAATTGTGTGGGGGTGAGATTTGTTAGGGGGATATTCTGAAACCATGTAACGTCGGATGGGGAGGGTTTTAGCTGGGAGGGGGCTAGTAGAGAGGAGTAGAATTGTTCAAAGATGTGAAGGACCTCTTGAGGATGGGAGGTGATGTGTCCAGAGGGGGTCACTAATCTATAGACATGGGGAGGGCGGGAGGAGCTATTAAGTTTTCTGGCGAAAAGGGTGGAAGCTGAACTCTCATGAAGGAGGCATTTGGCTTTTGACCAACGCAGAGTTTTTTCCACTCTCTTCGACAAGATACTATCCAATTCCAATCTTTTTTGGTCAATTAGTTGTCTAGTGGATTCCAAGTGTAGGAGATTGGTATTCTTGTAAAGACTATCCAAGTCCTTATTAAGGGTTAAAATGTTTTGTTTATCTATTTTATTCTGAGCAGCAGCAAGACCAATCAACTTACCCCTCAAAACTGCCTTGTGTGCCGACCAAACCGTGGAGGGAGGGGTTTCCGGGATGGCATTAAGATTAAAATATTCTTCAATAGCTTGTGCTATTTCTCCCTCAACGACTGCGTCTGATAAGAGAGCTTCATTTAGCCTCCATGAGTAAGAAGTGGGTGCAAGCCTAATGTATGTAGTGGTGAAGGCAGTGGCATGATGGTCCGACCAGGAGCAGGGATGGATGCTAGCATCTGTGGTATTAGCAAGGATAATGGGGGTAGTATAGATGTAGTCTAGTCTCGCATAACTTTTATGGGGATGAGAGTAGAAGGTGTATTCCTTAGCCCCAATGTTATGTGCTCTCCAGGTGTCCACCAGTTGATGGTCTAGTAGTCCACCTGAGAGCGAACGGGGAAAGGATTTGGTTGAGGGGGACATCGAGGATCTGTCAAGAGTAGGGTTAGCAACCATATTAAAGTCCCCTCCTATTATCATGTGTGGCGATTGAAATTGGGAGAGGCGGTCAAAGAAGGAGTGAAAAAAAGATGTAGGAGAGTCATTAGGGGCATAAATACTGGCGATAGTAATTTCTCTGGAATGAATCATACCTTTGATTATAACATATCTACTATCTTTGTCTTTAAAGACTTGTTTGACTTCCATTGGGAAAGAGCTGTGCAAGAGTATGGCGGCACCTCTACTTTTCGTCTGGTATAATGAGCAAAAAGTCTGAGGATAGTGTCTGTGGAGGAATTTAGGATGTGAGGAGTGTGCAAAATGTGTCTCCTGCAAGAGGAGAATTTGCGCTCCAAGCTGTTTATAGAATGCAAATGCCTTCCTCCTTTTTAGAGGGGAATTAAATCCCTTGACATTGTGTGATATACACCTAATCACCATGGCGGTGGTGATAGTGGTCTATAGTCTGAGGGCAAATAGACCCAAAAAAAAGGGGGCCTAAAGCAAATCCATTGGAATGCAAGTAACAAAAGGAGGGCCGACATACTCGAGCACTGGGGGGTAAAAGAGCGAAATACATCAAACATGTAAGTGATACAGACCAACGTCATTATGTAGACTATAAAATATTTCAGCCTAAGTGAAATGATGCAAAAGCAATGTGACGGTTGACCAGAACCTAAAAAAAAAACAGGAGAAAAAGGGAGGGTAAAAAGAATACAACAAAAAAAAACCACATAAGTTTGAACGTAATGTGAGTGTCCTCATAACTAGGAACTGGTTCAGGTTACAGTAAAAAACCTGAAAAAAAAAGAAATCACAATTCACGAGACTACTAGGTCTCGAACGCAGCCTGGAAAAGGTTCTGTGCTATGTTAAGCCAGTAGAAAAAAGAAAAATCAAAAAGAGAACTTGCCTGCAGTAAAGACAAAACCAAAAAAATAAAAATGATGTCAAAATCTGCTAGGCTGCGGCTGGGTGGGAAAAACATGTCGCGGCTCCAAAGGACCGACGTCCGGGTGGTTGTAAACTGGAGTTAGGTGCATGTTGCTGGGATGTCCTGAGGGTGACATCGGTGGAGAGAAGATCAACGAAAAGGGTCCTCCGGTCTGTCTCCAACGTCGTATCTGATTCTGCGTCTGTCTCTTCTGGTTGGAGGTGTCTGCCAAATAGGTGAGAGTCTTGGTGTAGAGGGGGGTCGACGGATGACATCAGGTTCCAGAAGGCCCAGTTTAACCAGAACCTCTTGGCCTTCCAGGAGCGACGTGGCAGAGTATGTGGTACCATTGTGAGGGATTACAAGCTTGAAGGGAAAGCCCCACCTATAGCGAATGCGAGCAGCTTGGAGAGCAGTAATAATCTCCTTCATGCCACGTCTCCTGTCTAGGGTGGCAGGGGAGATATCCGGATATATTTGGATGGTACGGTCATCCAGAGTGATGCGTTGTTGATTGCGGGCAGCTCTAAGGATCTCCTCTTTAGTTAAGAAGTCCTTCATGCAAAGGACAATGTCCCTGGGAGGTTTGTCATCGGGCGGTTTAGGTCTGAGGGCTCTATGTATGGTGAACGAACCCGCATCTGTGTCCGGGAGCAAAGATTTAAACAGGCGGATCATTGTAGGGATGAGATCCGTGACAGATTCTGGGATACCTCTTATACGCAAATTGTTGCGTCTATTGCGGTTATCGAGGTCTTCTATTTGGGATTGCATCAAGGAGAAGGCCGTGGCTAGAGATTCATGTTCTCTGGAGAGGTCACTGTAGGCGAGAGCCAGTTCGTCATGTTTAGTTTCCAGTCTTTCCATCCTGGAGCCTAAGGCCGCAATCTCCTGGGAGAGAGTGTGAGAGGTTTTGTGCAACTCAGTCTGAAACTTGGTTGCCAGCCTAGCGTACATGGCCTCCAGGCTGCTTTCTAGGTCTGTCTTTGTAAGGGAGGCGTGTTTGATCGGGGAAGGAACCCGGAGATGGTGCTGGAGACGGGAGGCTTGCTTCTCCCTGCGGCGCCATTTTGAGACATGCTGCCAAGTTCGCGAGTGCGGAGAAGATAGTGGGTTAGGGTGTGTTGAGACGATCCTCTGGGTTTTTTCTTTCTCCCAGGCATGCACCACGCTTAGGGGGCTCGAGGGGTGATAGAATTGCTGAGATAAATCGCTGTTAATAGCCCTCGGCAGCCGTTATCTTCCCGGGCTGGACGGAGCTCAGGCGTCCATCACGTTCGGCGCCGCGCATGCGCCCCCCTTTAAACTTTTTTTTAACTAAAATCAATAGGGACTGAAAACTATATACACCTCTGGTATATACAACCTCTTCTCTCCCCTTTCAGCACATACTTAATTGCAGACTATCACAGAATATCACTCCCAGGAACAGCTAGCACTGAATTTAAAGCCTGACCCTGGCTCAGTCAGGCCCAAGGCAATGCCCTTTGCAGGCAGGCACCATGGGCCCCTATGGTGTAGAAAAATATGGTAGTCCTAGTAGCCCCTGCCAATCCAAGTTGGGCCCTTAGAATAGTCCAAGCAGCTCCACCTCACCTCTCCTCCACTCTTATCTTTCCAGAAGGTTCCAGCACATTCTGAAAAAAAGTGGAAGGTCTCAGTGATGCTGCCTGTGAGTCAAAGGTGGAATTCACTTTTAACTCAATTGATTTCTGTGTTTACTGATTGCACAAAAAACACACAGGGGGGCTCATTTAAAAAGCTAGGTCCTACCGTGGCTGTAAAAAAAATAAAAGACCTAAATCAAAAATTTACACCCACACAAATCAAAGTGAACCAAATACTATAATGTGAAAAATACAAAAAAGAGAGCCGCACATCCTTCAGCCAAACAAGCCGTAAGATGGAAAAAATTTTAGAAATGGACTGCCCTCCAAACAGCAACAATTGTGCAATCAACTAAAATTCATAAACGTGTTCAATAAACATGAATGTATAAAAAAATCACATACAAATACAATCATGTTAACCACTTGAAGACCAGACCTTTTCTGGCACTTTTTTTTACAAGTTTAAATTAGTTTTTTTTGATAGAAAAATTACTTATAATCGCCAAATATTATATATTTTTTTTAGCAGAGACCCTAGGGAATAAAATGGCGATTGTTGCAATTTTTTTTGTCACACTGTATTTGTGCAGTGGTTTTCAAACACAATATTTTGGGGAAAAATGCTTTTTAATGAATTCAAAAAACAAAACATAATATATACCCCAATTTTTTTGTATAATATGAAAGATGATGTTACGCTGAATAAATTGATGCCTAACATACCATGCTTTAAAATTAAACTAGAATTATTGCTCTCGCTCTAACGTTCAAGGCGATACTTCATATGTGTGGTGCGAACACCGTTTACATACAGTGAGGCAAAAAAGTATTTAGTCAGCCACCAATTGTGCAAGTTCTCCCACTTAAAAAGATGAGAGAGGCCTGTAATTGTCATCATAGGTATACCTCAACTATGAGAGACAAAATGTGGAAACAAATCCAGACAATCACATTGTCTGATTTGGAAAGAATTTATTTGCAAATTATGGTGGAAAATAAGTATTTGGTCAATATCAAAAGTTAATCTCAATACTTTGTTATATATCCTTTGTTGGCAATGACAGAGGTCAAACATTTTCTGTAAGTCTTCACAAGGTTGTCACACACTTTTGCTGGTTAGGGATGAGCCGAACACCCCCCGGTTCGGTTCGCACCAGAACCTGCGAACGGACCGAAAATTTGCACGAACGTTAGAACCCCATTGACGTCTATGGGACTCGAACGTTTGAAATCAAAAGTGCTCATTTTAAAGGCTAAACCCAAATTAAAATAAGGAAAGGTGTGGGGCCACCAGGCCCTATATACTCTGAACAGCAGTATACAGGCGGTGCAAACAAGACAGGGACTGTAGGTTTGTTGTTAAGTAGAATCTGTTTGTAATTTTGAACGGGTAAATTTTTAACGTGTTTAGCTCCAGCCAAAAAATCTTTTTTAAGCTTTTTGGAAAACATAGGGAAGGGTTATCACCCCTGTGACATTTGTTTTGCTGTCTTTCCTCCTCTTCAGAAGATTTCACCTCACTTTTTGTCCCAATGACAAATGTTTTTTGAAAATTTGGGTTTTTTTGTGGAACAAGGATTGGAAAGCATCAGTGGAAAGGAGAAATGTTTTTTCCCATATTAACTCTTACAGGAGAGAATTTCCCTTCCTAGGGGTAGATTTCATCTCACTTCCTGTTGTCTACTTCCGTTTGCAAGTAGGAGTCGTTTGTAAGTTAGATGTTTGAAAGTAGGGGCCTGCCCTATATACTCAGCAGAAATTTCGGCCTTAGATGTTGCTGTGGCCACAACACTGTAAGCCCTCACAGGGCCCTGCTGTGAAATATTAGATCAAGAATTGTAATTACATGTCCCTGTTGAACAGGGGCTGAAAAATTAGGCCTTAGGCATTGGTGCTGGTGCCACAACACTGTAAGTCCTCACTCGCTCTTGGTGGGTGCAGAAATGGGCCCTGCTGTGAAATATTAGATCAAGAATTGTAATTACATGCCCCTGTTGAACAGGGGCTGAAAAATTAGGCCTTAGGCACTGGTGCTGGTGCCACAACACTGCAACCCCTCACAGACACTCTAGTTGGAACGCAGGAACGAGCCCTGCTGCAAAGTATTGCATCAAAAATTGTAATTACACGCCCCTGTTAAACTGGGCCTTAGGCACTGGTGGTGGCGCCCAGAACCAAAAATGTTCTTACAAGCTATCGGCGTGATGATTGAGGAGGAAGAGGATAATTACTCAGGGATAGTCACTCAGCATCAGCATAGGCAGTCTTTGAAGGGATCTGAGATTTCAAAAAAAAATATTCGGTTACATCAGCATCAGGTGCTTGGTAGCTGGTGGTGATCCAAGACTGATTCATTTTTATGAAGGTCAGTCGATCGACCGAGTCGGTGGACAGACGCACCCTGTGATCGGTTACAAAGCCTCCAGCAGCACTGAATGTGCGTTCCGAAAGAACGCTGGATGCAGGACAGGCCAGTAGCTCAATTGCATACTGTGCAAGCTCTGGCCAGTGATCCATCCTCAAGACCCAGTAACCCAGAGGATTTTCGGTGGGAAAGGTGTCCAAGTCTGATCTTGCCCTTAGGTATTCCTGCACCATGTAAAACAGACGCTGGCGATGGTTGCTGGAACCGATCATACCTTGGGGCTGCGGACCAAAAAATTGTCTGAACGCATCGGTCAGACGGCCACCTTCTCCACCGCTCCTTCTTTGACTGACCGAAGCCTCAGCAACACGTTGTCCAGAAACAGGAGTTTGTAACCTCCCAGTTTCTGGGAACGCATTGCACAGACCTTTCTGCAAGGCCCCCCGAAGATGTTTCATCCTCTGCTCCCTCTGCGATGGCAAGATAAGGTCCGCAACCTTACCCTTGTAACGTGGATCAAGGAGGGTTGCCAGCCAGTATTGGTCCTTCTCCTTGATACCACGAATACGAGGATCCTTACGCAGGCTTTGCAGGATCAGGGAGGCCATGCAGCGTAGGTTTGCTGAGGCATTCGGTCCGGAGTCCTCTGGGTCACTAAGGACGACATGGTCCGCAGCCACCTCCTCCCAGCCACGTACAAGTCCATGTGTTTCTTGGGACTGATCCCTTAAAGACTGCTGCTGATGCTGAGTGCCAGGCTCCACCTCCACAATCTTCCTCCTCCTCCTCCTCCTCGTCCTCTTCCTGTGTGATCGGCGGGCATGCAGGAACACTGTCTGGATAAAGGGGGCCTTGAGAGCTAAGGAAGTCCTCCTCTTCCTGCCTCTGTTCTGCCTCAAGTGCCCTGTCCATTATTCCACGCAGCGTGTGCTCCAACAGGTGGACAAGGGGGACAGTGTCACTGATGCATGCACTGTCACTGCTCACCATCTTCGTGGCCTCCTCAAATGGTGACAGGACAGTGCATGCATCCCTGATCATGGCCCACTGGCGTGGGGAAAAAAACCCAAGCTCCCCTGACCCTGTCCTGGTGCCATAGTCGCACAGGTACTCGTTGATGGCCCTCTGCTGTGTGTGCAGCCGCTGCAGCATGGTCAACGTTGAGTTCCACCTGGTGGGCATGTCACAGATTAGGCGGCTCTTGGGCAGGTTAAACTCCTTTTGGAGGTCCGCCAGCCGAGCACTGGCATTATATGACTGACAGAAATGCACACAGACTTTCCTGGCCTGCCTCAGGACATCCTGTAAGCCCGGGTACCTGCCCAAGAACCGCTGCACCACCAAGTTAAGGACGTGAGCCAAACAGGGCACATGGGTCATTTGTCCCTGTCGGAGGGCAGAGAGGGGGTTGGTGCCATTGTCGCAAACCACCATTCCTGCCTTAAGTTGGTGTGGCGTCAACCACCTCTGAACCTGCCCCTGCAGAGCTGACAGAACCTCTGCCCCAGTGTGGCTCCTGTTCCCCAAGCACACCAGCTCAAGCACCGCATGACATCTTTTGGCCTGCGTACTTGCGTAGCCCCTTGAACGGCTACGGAGCACCGCTGGTTCCGAGGACAAAGCACAGGAAGAGGCCATGGAGGAAGAAGAAGAGGACGGGGTGGAGGAGAGAGGTGTGTCACAATCATTAGCATTTTGGAGGCGTGGTGGCGGAACAACCTCCAACACTACTGCACCTTGTCCTGCATCCTTCCTAGCTGCCAGCAGAGTCACCCAATGCGCTGTGAAACTTAGGTAACATCCCTGTCCATGCCTGCTGGACCATGAGTCAGCGGTAATATGCACCTTACCGCTGACCGCCCTGTCCAGCGAGGCATGGACATTGTCTTCCACATGCCGGTAGAGAGCCGGAATCGCCTTCCGTGAGAAAAAGTGGCGTTTGGGTACCTGCCACTGAGGAACCGCACATTCCACAAACTCACGGAAGGGGGCAGAGTCTACCAACTGAAAAGGCAGCAGTTGAAGTGCTAGCAATTTTGCCAAGCTAGCATTCAACCGCTGGGCTTGTGGATGGCTGGGAGCAAACTTCTTTCGGCTGTGCAGCAGCTGGGGCAGGGAAATTTGCCTGGTACAATCTGACGTCGGTGTACCAAAAGCAGATTGCCCACAAGTACTTGGCTGTGACACACCTAATTCTACACCTTCATTCCTCTCAGTGCAGGTCTCAGAGAGGACTGAAGGTATAGTGGGTTTGGAGATCTCAGCTGATGAGGAGCAAGGATAGGTCCTCTTTGTTCTTTGGTGTGGGTGTTTTAGATACGCTTGCCAACGAACTGCATGGCAGGTCAACATATGTCTGGTCAAGCACGTGGTACCCAAGCGGGAGATGTTTTGGCCACGCAAGATACGCTTGAGACATATGTTGCAAATAGCAGTGGTGCGATCTGATGCACTCGTCTCAAAAAAGGCCCACACCAAAGAACCTTTTGAATAACGCGCAGAGACTGCAGCGCCCTGCACATGTGGAGCTTTGGGGTGTGATGCAGTCAATGTGATGCCCTTAGGCTGGCCCCTGGAGGGCATCCTGCCTCGTTGGTGATGTGCCGCCTCCTCCTCCTCCTCCTCCTCTCTCCTCTCAGGCACCCACGTTGAGTCAGTGACCTCATCATCCCCTCCCTCCTCATCACTGGAGCAAACCTGGCAGTATGCTGCAGCAGGGGGAGCATGACTGCCAGATTGCTGTCCTTCTTGGGCACCCCCTCTGTCCATGCTCATGTTACTGCCTTCATCGAGCTCAGTATCATCATCAGAGCCTTCCAAACGCTGGGCATCCTCCTGGAGCATGTACCCAACACTGTGGTCAAACAGTTCGAGGGACTCCTCAGGAGGACATGGTGGAGCTAGGGAAGGAGTCACTGATGACATTGAGCCGAGGGAAGAGGCCGCTGCTTTGCCAGACAAAGTACCCTGGGCATGGGTGAGAGAGGATGAGGAGGATGAGGACGGCTTGGTCATCCACTCGACCAAGTCTTCCGCATGTTGCTGCCGAAAAAAAGGCCAAGCGTGTCCCACGGCCACGTGCTGATGAGGATGCACCGTCTCTTGCCCTCTCTTATTGGCTTGTGACTGTCTGCCTCTCCTTCTTGGCCTTCCAGACATACTAATGGCCTGTAGCTGCACTAAGCTGGGATATATATATATATATATATATATATATATATATATATATATATATGTACTGATACTGCAGCTAGCAAAATCAACTGCCTGCCTGCAGTATGAGAACACCACCAACCTTCTACAGGTAGCTTTAGCTGAACACTGTGCAGAGCTCGCAAAAAACTAACTTGTAGCTTTTTTAGCTGCCCGCGGTAGTGATAGGATCAGGAAAACACCACCAACCTTGTACAGGTAGCTTTAGGTGAACAATGTGCAGAGCTCGCAAAAAAATAACTTGTAGGTTTAGCTGAACACTGTGAGGTGGACGCACCACACTAACTTGTAGTTTTAGCTGAACACTGTGAGCAGGACGCACAGCACTAACTTGTAGTTTTAGCTGAACACTGTGAGCAGGACGCACAGCACTAACTTGTAGTTTTAGCTGAACACTGTGAGCAGGACGCACAGCACTAACTTGTAGTTTTAGCTGAACACTGTGAGCAGGACGCACAGCACTAACTTGTAGTTTTAGCTGAACACTGTGAGCAGGACGCACAGCACTAACTTGTAGTTTTAGCTGAACACTGTGAGCAGGACGCACAGCACTAACTTTTAGTTTTAGCTGAACACTGTGAGCAGGACACACAGCACTAACTTGTAGTTTTAGCTGAACACTGTGAGCAGGACGCACCGCACTAACTTGTAGTTTTAGCTGAACACTGTGAGCAGGACGCACTGCACTAACTTGTAGCTTTAGATGAACACTGTGCAGAGGTCTCACTACACTAACTTGTAGGTTTAGCTGAACACTGTGAGCAGGATGCACCCCACTAACTTGTAGTTTTAGCTGAACACTGTGAGCAGGATGCACTGCACTAACTTGTAGCTTTAGATGAACACTGTGAGCAGGACGCACCGCACTAACTTCTAGGTTTAGCTTAACACTGTGAGGTGGTTGCACCTTGTAATGTGAATTGTTTTGGGTGAATTTATTTATGTCAAAGCATTTTAGGATGATGTCTCATTTTTTTGGGGCACAGAAATTTTAATTCCTGATTCAATAAAATATAAATTTTATATAATATGATTGTACAGATTTTTTGATTATATTGTTCATTTAAATAGCACCTTAAAAATCCCTGGGGGAAAAAACTTTTTCCCCTCCCCCCCTTTTTTGGCGATTTAGCCTTTATTCCCACTAACTGTAAATAGTCTAGCTGCCTGACTGTGGTACTAATAGGATCAAAAGAACACCAGCTATTTTCTTCAGGTAGCTGTAAATACTGTAACAAGACAAGCCTGCCTGTCAGTAAGAAGATAACAGGAATGGATCTAGCTGAACACTGTGAGCAGGACGCACTGCAGTAACTTGTAGCTTTAGATGAACACTGTGCAGAGGTCTCAATACACTAACTTGTAGGTTTAGCTGAACACTGTGAGCAGGACGCACAGCACTAACTTGTAGTTTTAGCTGAACACTGTGAGCAGGACGCACAGCACTAACTTGTAGTTTTAGCTGAACACTGTGAGCAGGACGCACCGCACTAACTTCTAGGTTTAGCTGCACACTGTGAGGTGGACGCACCACACTAACTTGTAGGTTTAGCTGAACACTGTGAGCAGGACGCACCCCACTAACTTGTAGGTTTAGCTGAACACTGTGAGCAGGACGCACCGCACTAACTTCTAGGTTTAGCTTAACACTGTGAGGTGGTTGCACCTTGTAATGTGAATTGTTTTGGGTGAATTTATTTATGTCAAAGCATTTTAGGATGATGTCTCATTTTTTTGGGGCACAGAAATTTTAATTCCTGATTCAATAAAATATAAATTTTATATAATATGATTGTACAGATTTTTTGATTATATTGTTCATTTAAATAGCACCTTAAAAATCCCTGGGGGAAAAAACTTTTTCCCCTCCCCCCCTTTTTTGGCGATTTAGCCTTTATTCCCACTAACTGTAAATAGTCTAGCTGCCTGACTGTGGTACTAATAGGATCAAAAGAACACCAGCTATTTTCTTCAGGTAGCTGTAAATACTGTAACAAGACAAGCCTGCCTGTCAGTAAGAAGATAACAGGAATGGATCTAGCTGAACACTGTGAGCAGGACGCACTGCAGTAACTTGTAGCTTTAGATGAACACTGTGCAGAGGTCTCAATACACTAACTTGTAGGTTTAGCTGAACACTGTGAGCAGGACGCACAGCACTAACTTGTAGTTTTAGCTGAACACTGTGAGCAGGACGCACAGCACTAACTTGTAGTTTTAGCTGAACACTGTGAGCAGGACGCACCGCACTAACTTCTAGGTTTAGCTGCACACTGTGAGGTGGACGCACCACACTAACTTGTAGGTTTAGCTGAACACTGTGAGCAGGACGCACCCCACTAACTTGTAGGTTTAGCTGAACACTGTGGGCAGGACGCACCCCACTAACTTGTAGGTTTAGCTGAACACTGTGAGCAGGGCGCACACCACTAACTTGTTGTTTTAGCTGAACACTGTGAGCAGGACGCACTGCACTAACTGTAAATAGTCTAACTGCCTGACTGTGGTACTAATAGGATCAAAAGAATACCAGCAATTTTCTTCAGGTAGCTGTAAATACTGTAACAAGACAAGCCTGCCTGTCAGTAAGAAGATAACAGGAACGGATCTAGCTAAACTGAATACAGTGTATATATATATATATATATGCAACACCTGGGATGCATATATATACACAATACACTGTAAGTGCAGCTAACTGACTGACGGTTCTGCCTAATCTATCTAACTCAAATCAAATGACACTGTCTCTCTGTCTATCTCTTTCAATGCCGGAACACACACTACACAGGGCCGCCGTGCAGGCGGCCTTATATAGTGTGAGGCGTGTATTAAATCCCCTGACCCATAATTGGCCAAAGCCTCCTTGGCTTTGGCCAATTACGGCTCTCTGTTCAGACGGCGCTGTGATTGGCCAAGCATGCGGGTCATAGTGCATGCTTGGCCAATCATCAGCCAGCAATGCATTGCGATGCCGCAGTGAATTATGGGCCGTGACGCGCCACACGAATTTGGCGCGAACAGCCCATATCGTTCGCAATTCGGCGAACGGGCGAACAGACGATGTTCGAGTCGAACATGGGTTCGACTCGAACATGAAGCTCATCCCTATTGCTGGTATGTTGGCCCATTCCTCCATGCAGATCTCCTCTAGAGCAGTGATGTTTTGGGGCTGTCGCTGGGCAACACAGACTTTCAACTCCCTCCAAAGGTTTTCTATGGGGTTGAGATCTGGAGACTGGCTAGGCCACTCCAGGACCTTGAAATGCTTCTTACGAAGCCACTCTTTCGTTGCCCGGGCGGTGTGTTTGGGATCATTGTCATGCTGAAAGACTCAGCCACGTTTCATCTTCAATGCCCATGCTGATGGGAGGAGGTTTGCTCTCAAAATCTCACGATACATGGCCCCATTCATTCTTTCATGTACATTCTTTCATGTACACGGATCAGCCCCAAAGCATGAGCCACCCTCATGCTTCACAGTAGGTATGGTGTTCTTTGATTGCAACTCAGCATTCTCTCTCCTCCAAACACGACGAGTTGTGTTTCTATCAAACAGTTCTTTGGTTTCATCTAAACATATGACATTCTCCCAATCCTCTTCTGGATCATCCAAATGCTCTCTAGCAAACCTCAGACGGGCCCGGACATGTACTGGCTTAAGCAGGGGGACACGTCTGGCACTGCAGGATCTGAGTCCCTGGCGGCGTAGTGTGTTACTGATAGTATCCTTTGTTACGTTGGTCCCAGCTCTCTGCAGGTCATTCACTAGGTCCCCCCGTGTGGTTCTGGGATTTTTGCTCACCGTTCTTGTAATCATTTTGACCCCATGGGGTGAGATCTTGCGTGGAGCCCCAGATCGAGGGAGATTATCAGTGGTCTTGTATGTCTTCCATTTTCTAATTATTGCTCCCACAGTTGATTTCTTTACACCAAGCTGCTTGCCTATTGCAGATTCAGTCTTCCCAGCCTGGTGCAGGTCTACAATTTTGTTTCTGGTGTCCTTCGACAGCTCTTTGGTCTTCACCATAGTGGAGTTTGGAGTGTGACTGTTTGAGGTTGTGGACAGGTGTCTTTTATACTGATAACAAGTTCAAACAGGTGCCATTAATACAGGTAATGAGTGGAAGACAGAGGAGCCTCTTAAAGAAGAAGATACAGGTCTGTGAGAGCCAGAAATCTTGCTTGTTTGTAGGTGACCAAATACTTATTTTCCACCATAATTTGCAAATAAATTCTTTCAAAAATCAGACAATGTGATTGTCTGGATTTGTTTCCACATTTTGTCTCTCATAGTTGAGGTATACCTATGATGACAATTACAGGCCTTTCTCATCTTTTAAGTGGGAGAACTTGCACAATTGGTGGCTGACTAAATACTTTTTTGCCCCACTGTAAGTGTGCACAACTTATGTATGCATTCGCTTCTGAACGCAAACACGGAGGAATGGGGGCGCTTTTTTTTTTTTTTTTACACTGTCCCTTTTTTTATTTTCTTTAGTACATTCCTTGTAATATAAATAAGGATGACAGGTCCTCAGAGATCAAAGAAAGATCAAAAAAGACCCCAACCAGGACAGGGGCTTTTGGAGGGGACTGCAAGGTAGCCTCTTCCCTGCTATGGGCCCTGGCTTATAAGGGGGCTCTATTCTTGGGAGGTGTGTGCCTGGGGGACCCTTGGAGTGGTCTCCGGATTCAGGATTGTCTCCCTGAAATACACAGACTCTGGAATCACCCCAATTGGGGCACAGACAGCAATACAAATCTCATTGGGATATAAAACACTCTATATAAAACAAAGCAAAACATGTTTTGACTGCAGCTTCGCTAATGTGATACCCATCAAAATTGTATGCGTAAACAGCTGATAACACAGGACTTTCCTGGCAGTTTGTGTGTTTCTTTGCATTTTTGCTTTATGTTTACCTTTATGTTTACACAATGTTTGCTTTATGTTTGCTTTATGTTTACGCAACAGGATCTAATGCACCCCTGCAGGCTCCTCATTCCACCCGATCTCACACAAGCTAAATGCATTAAAAACACTTTTCGATGTCTCTTCAGCCTCCTTGGACTTGATTGACTGGTAAATGCAGGCTGCCTTATCCAGGAAATCAGGTTATAGCACTGAGCATCTGATCAACACAAGGATGCTTTTCCCAATATTTCCAAAAACGTTGGGTTCTTGAACTCAAAGTGAATAAGAATAGACTGTGTATATACCCCTATAGATCTGTGCTTTATGTGATTTTACTTCGTCTGCTTTAACCACTTCAATACCGGGCACTATCCCCCCTGCTGCCCAGGACAATTTTCAGCTTTCAGAGCTGTCGCACTTTGAATGACAATTGCACGGTCATGCAAAACTGTACCCAAACTAAATGTTTATCATTTTCTTCCCACAAATAGAGCTTTCTTTTGGTGGTATTTGATCATCTCTGCGGTTTTATTTTTTACTAAAAAAAGGCCGAAATTTTTTAAAGAAAATATTTTTTCTTTGTTTCTGTTATAAAATGTAGTTTTCTCCATCACTGATGGGCACTGACGAGGCAGCACTGATGAGTTGTCACTGATAAGGTGGCACTGATATGTAGAATTGATGGGCACTGATATGCAGCACTGATGGCCACTGATAGGCGGCACTGATGGGCACTGATAGGTGGCACTGATAGGTGGGACTGATGGGCACTGACAGGTGGAACTGATGGGCAATTATAGGTGACATTGATGGGCAATGATTGGTACTAATAGGCAGCACTGATTGGCACTGACAGGGGGCACTGGTGGACACTAATAGATGGCACTGATGGGCAGCCCTGATGATTAGGTACTGACAGGTTTTCTTGATGGGAACTGATTGGCACTGTGATGGGCACTGATTTGCACTGGGGCGGGCACTGATTGGCACTGTTGTGGGCACTGATTGGCACTGTTGTGGGCACTGACAGGCGTTTCTGATGGGGCACTGACTGGCAGCTGATGGGCGCTGTTGGTGACACATCTGATGGGGGCTGTGCTGATAATCAATGTGCTGATTATCAGCACAGACCCCCCTGTCAGCGCGAATCGAGGAAAGCCATTTATCGGCACTTCCTGGTTCACGCTGTGATCAGCTGTGATTGGTCAGTAGTAAGCATGCTATCCCTATCAATATGATGCCCAGTCAGGATGACTGAACCCCCGCCCGGCCGTCATTCTGCTATAGGCTGGGCGGGAAGTGGTTAAACTGAACTGCAGATTCCGAAGCAATGTACAAAAATGTAATATATTGCAGCTTACCGATCCTTAAACCTGGTGGCTGCATTTGTTTGTTTTTTTTTTGTTTTTTTTACTTATCTCACATGATGATCCTGCCAGTAACTGGGCAACTATGTGGCAAATAAGGTTTAATATTTAAAAATGAAAAGTTATGCACTTGGGGGGCTAAGAATATGAATGCATCATATATACTGGGGGGGGGGGGGGTACAACTGGGAGAATCAATGGTGGAGAAGGATCCGGGAGTTTTAGTAGATCATAAGCTTAAAGGGGTTGTAAACCTTCAATGTTTTTCACCTTAATGTATTCTATGCATTAAAGTGGAGTTCCACAAAAAAAAAAAAAAGAAAAGTCAGCAGCTACAAAAAGTGTAGCTGCTGACTTTTAATAATTGGACACTTACCTGTCCCACGGTCCAGTGATGCGGGCGTGCGAAGCCCCGCTCCTCACATTCTTACTGTGCAAGCGTGAGCTGTGCTGTGAATGGCTGGGCAATCTTCTGGGACCTGTGACGTGTCCCAGAAGATTTCAGGGAGGGATGGGGGGGGGAGAGGTGATCTTCCTTCCGGTGCTGCGGAGCCCTTGGAGGAAATGGGAGCTGGATGGTTCTAAAAAGAGGGCAAATGTGATACATGTCAGGGGGGTCACCTTCACTTAAAGCGGAAGTTCCATTTTTGGGTGGAACTCCTCTTTAAGGTAGAAAACCTTACTTAGTGCAGCAGCCCCCCGTTTTACTTACCTGAGCCCGATCGTTCCTGCGTTGGGGACGAGCACACCCACTCCAGCCAGTGTCTCGGGTCCTGATTGGATAGATTGATAGCAGCGCAGCCATTATCTCCCACTGCTGTCAATCAAATCCAATGACGCGAGACCGGGGGGGGGTGGAGCCGAGTCCTGCTGTCTGTGTCAATGGACGCAGCAGCAGGACACGGGAGCGCGCCCACACAAGTGCCTCGAGGGAAAGCACTTCTCCAACGGGGCACTCAAAAAGAGGAGGAGCTAGGAGCGCTGCTGAGGGACCCCAGAAGAGGCAGATCGGGGCCACTCTGTGCAAAACCAACTGCACAGAGGAGGCAAGCGTGTCATTTTTGTTATTTAAAAAAAAACAAAAACAAAGGTTTAGTTATCCATTAACCTCTTGCCGACCGTATACTGTGGATATACGGCGGCAAGGCGGCTTCCCTGTACACAAACGCTCACATGTACCTCTCTTAGCATCATAGGACTCCGTGGATGTGCGGCACCAGGGATCTTTCCTCTCTTACCTCCAGTGACTACAGGAGCTGGGACAAGCTTCATGCCTTGCTGGCACTCCTGCAGTGGATGCAGCATCACCTACCCTACTCCCTATAGGGATCAAGCCTGAGTGGCACACTAAACAAACCATGGCCCACCGTGAAACATGGTGGCAGAGGCATCATGTTGTGGGGATGCTTTTCTTCAGCAGGGACAGGGAAGCTGGTCAGAGTTGATAGAAAAAATGAATGGAGCCAAATACAGGGCAATCTTAGAAAAAAACGTGTTAGAGTCTGCAAAAGACTTGATACTGGGGTGGAGGTTGACTTTCCAGCAGGACAACGACCCTAAACATACAGCCAGAGCTACAGTGGAATGGTTTAGAGCAAAGCATATTCATGTGTTAGAATGGCCCAGTCAAAGTCCAGACCTAAATCCAATTGAGAATCTGTGGCAAGACTTGAAAAATGCTGTTCACAGACGTTCTCCATCCAATCTGACAGAGCTTAAAGCAGACCTTCAGTAATTTTTTTCAACTTTCCATCTAATAAATCTTCTGCCCTTAATGCTTGGATAGCAAAACTTTTTTTTCTGCCAGTAAAAACCTTATACATCCCACTTTCTGTTTCTTGTCTGGTCATTAGCTTAGGATTATGACATCATGCACAGCTCTCACCCTCCTGAGAGTTTGCCAGGAAGGGAGGGGGGTGAGTCATAAGAGGGCCAATAAAAGCTGTATGGCCGAAGAGCTGGATGTGAGCCTCTGTGTGTCTTTGTAAATCCAGGAAGTGAACAGGCAGCAGCTTCAGCTGCCCACAGTTAAAATGGCTGCAGCCAGACTTACTGGAGGGAGATTTCTGCAGCATATTTGGCAAGTACAGAATCACAGTATATTTCAAATAATATGCAAAGTGGTTGGAGGGAAGCTTCAGAATAGCAAAGATGTTTTTATTACAAATTATGTGAGTAGGCTGCAGTTCCTCTTTAAGCTATTTTGCAAAGAAGAATGGTCAAAAATGTCACTCTCTAGATGTGCAAAGCTGGTAGAGACATC
The DNA here is from genome assembly GCA_037952835.1 of Lithobates septentrionalis. Classification (NCBI taxonomy): domain Eukaryota; kingdom Metazoa; phylum Chordata; class Amphibia; order Anura; family Ranidae; genus Lithobates; species Lithobates septentrionalis. The sequence continues at coordinate 785,767 of JBBDGP010000266.1, read as the reverse complement.
CCCAAAAGACTTGCAGCTGTAATTGCAGTGAAAGATGGTTCTACAAAGTATTGACTACATACAAATGTACGCCACACTTTTTACATATTTATTTGTAAAAAATTTGGAAAACCATTTATAATTTTCCTTCCACTTCACAATTATGTGCCACTTTGTGTTGATCTATCACATAAAATCCCAATAAAATACTTTTTTTTTTTTATTGTAACATGAAAAAATGTGGAAAATTTTAAGGGGTATGAATACTTTTTTAAGGCACTGTAAATGAATAAAGGCTGACCATTGTAAACAGTGGTAAATGGTTAGTCTTAACTTCTTGATCCCCTTCAGTCCGGATTTCGCCCTCAACACTTCATGGAAACTGCTCTCCTTAAACCCTCAAATGACCTACTAACGGCTAAAACCAGTGGACACTATTCTGTACTACTTCTCCTGGATCTCTCTGCTGCCTTTGACACAGTGCACCACCCCCTCCTCCTCAATAAACTCCACTCCTTTGGTCTCCGTGACTGTACTCTTCGCTGGTTCTCATCCTACCTATCACACCGCTCCTTCAGTGTCACTTACAACTCTACTTCCTCCTCTCCTCTTCCTTTCTCCGTTGGGGTCCCCCAGGGTTCTGTTCTTGGACCTCTCCTTTTCTCAATCTACACCTCCTCCCTGGGTCAGTTGATTGCCTCCCACGGCTTTAAATATCATCTCTACGCTGATGACACACAAATCTATCTCTCCACCCCCCCAGCTCTCTCCATCTGTCTCCTCACGCATCACCAACTTACTAGCAGACATATCAGCCTGGATGTCACATCAATTCCTCAAACTTAACCTATCCAAAACCGAACTCATGATATTTCCTCCCTCAGGTGCCACTTCCCCTGATTTCTAGGTCAATATCAACAGCTCAACTATCAACGTGTCCCCCCATGCCAAAGTCCTAGGTGTAATCCTGGACTCTGAAATAACCTTTCAGCCCCACATCCTATCGCTATCCAAAATTTGCCACCTCAGCCTCCGCAACATCTCCAAGACACGCCGCTTCCTAACCAATGTCACCACAAAGCTTCTAATCCACTCCCTGGTCATCTCCCGCCTCGACTACTGCAACTCCCTCCTCATTGTCTTACCTCTAAATAGGCTATCCCCACTTCAGTCCATCATGAACGCTGCTGCCAGGCTCATCCACCTCACAAACTGCTCAGCGTCTGTTATACCCCTCTGCCAATCCCTCCATTGGCTGCCACTCAGTCAACTAATTAAATTCAAGATACTAACTATAACTTACAAAGCCATCCACAACCTGGCCCCCAGCTACATCACCAACCTAGTCTCAAAATACCAACCTAATCGTTCTCTTCGCTCCTCCCAAGACCTCCTGCTCTCAAACTCCCATGTCACCTCATCCCATGCTCGCCTTCAGGACTTCTCCAGAGCCTCTCCCATCCTCTGGAATGCTCTACCCCAATCTGTCCGATTTTCTCCTACTTTATCCACTTTCAGACAATCCCTGAAAACTCATCTCTTCAGAGAAGCCTATCTGGCCCCCACCTAACAACTGTACATGTATCTTCTCAATCAGCACATCTCCCACAGTTATTACCTCTTGTATCTCTTGACCTTCCCTCTTAGATTGTAAGCTCTAAGGAGCAGGGCCCTCTGATTCCTACTGTATTAAAGTGTATTGTATTTGTACTGTCTACCCTCAAGTTGTAAAGCGCTACATAAACTGTTGGCGCTATATAAATCCTGTATAATAATAATAATTATAGTCTTAACCCTCAAGCTGCTACTTTGTCTGGACGGCTTGGTCTGTTAAAGGAAATTGAAAAGTAAGAGACTTACTGGCTGGATGACTGGAAAAAAGCCTATTTGGGGGGTTTAATGCCACTTTAATTTACTTGGACATTTTTGGAGTACCTCTTGGCATCACCCCTGGTTCTTTTTCTACTCTCCCCAAGACTTTTCCTTTCCTGCTTTATCTTTCCCCTTCCCTAAGTTTTCTTTTCCCTCTCGCTTTCTTTTTTTCCCCACCTAAAACCTGTTGCCATCACCTTTCTTTTTGTTTCCATGCCAGTTGCGTGGCATTTCTCTCTACCCCAAAGGCTACCTCCTACTATGTCTGTCTTTAGAAGATACCTGAAAACTCATCTCTTCAGGGAAGCCAATCCCACCTCTACCTAACAACTACACTTTACTTTCTGGAAGAACTCATCCCCCACAGTTAATACTTTTTCACATCTCGCTTTAGGCCCTGTGCACATTGGTGTTTTTGTGTGGCTGGTGGACACAGGTGTCCCATCCTGCTCCGCTGCTGCCAGTTGACTTTTTACCAGAGTGTAGCACTCTCCTAGGTACGTTCCAGGTTAGGTAAATTTCATTATTAGCTCTGCTGTAATCAGTTGAGCTGCTTGTGATTATTTTGGTCTGTTCTGTGTCTCACTGGTTGCAGACTTGGCTGCTACCCCCTGCCTTCTGGAAGCTTCTAGAAGGTAGTGAGTTGGGAGAGTCAAATCAGTAGCTGAATGTTTATGAAGTTCCAGTCAATCCCCCAGTTCCAAGCCCAATACATCATTTGAGCTTGGAACTGAGGGGTTCTTGTCCAGGAGAAGGCGATTCCAGTCCAGCTGTGTTTTGCTACTGCTCATTGAGGTCCCAGCTATGCTAGCTCTGTGCCTATTCTGCTGGAGCTGACTGAGGAACTTCCTTTGGAGATATGGTCTAGAGGATTCACAGGAGAGGTGTCTGGAAGATGTTGGAAGGAGGCATCCAATTATCCAAGGACATTAGTGAGTACAGACCGCTTTGTGACTGTGTGCTCCTGCTGTCCCTCTTGCATTGGTCAGCCTGTACCTAACGTGGACATTGTTCATGGTGTCCCTGTTAGCTCAGCCCATCATTTACTGCTGCAAGGACTGTGCTTAGAATCTCTAAGAGGAAGATAGGTGTCCTCAAGTTGCTATTTATTGCTGGAGTATCCCATGGTTACCCTGCAACCATCCAAGTTCAACTTGTTTCAATAAAGCAAGAAAAAGCATACCCCTAGACTGATCATTGGGCCAGAGGAGTGACTGAGACTGTGTGATTGACTCCTAGAGCACCTACTGGGAAAAGAACCTTGGGACTAAAACAGCGTGCCCTTCAAGGGGTGATCGCTACAAGAAGTTGACAGCTTTTGTGGCTGGATGGTGCATCTAGTGGTATGAACATTTAGGGCAGTATGCGCCCAGGGACAAATGCCCAGAATAAATGCCTGGAATGCCATTGCCCCATGAACCATGCACCATGCAAGTGTACAGAGCCTTAGATTGTAAGCTGTCATGAGCAGGGTCCTCTGAACCCTCCTGTATTAGACTGAATTGTAAGTGTACTGTCTCCCTTTATTTTGCAAAGCGCTGTGCAAACTGTTGGTGCTATAAAATTTTGTATTATAATAAAAATTTCCAGTTATCTCTTCCCATCAAATGAAATTATTGATACTTTGACTCTCCATGGCTCCCTCATAAATGACCTAGCAAAGCTCTCAAAGAGTTTGGGGTGATAGGTTGTGGGTGGAAGTGTTGTGGAGTTGATAAATATACAAATGCTGTTCCTCTTAAACCTCGATTCCTCAAGCCTTTATAAATAACCTTATACCCATAAATGGTCAGGATCAATGGTCTTTTGTTTTGTTTTATCCTATCGACATCAAGGAAAATGCATGTGCACAAAAAAATTTAAGTGTTTTGTTGTATGGACCCTTTTTGCAAAGCCAAATTAGTATAGCCTAAATACCTTAAAGCGTTAGTAAACTGCAGTTTAAAAAAAACTTTCCCTGCAAGGCAATGTCATAATGTGCTAGTATGCATCACATACTAGCACATTATGAGAAACTTGCCTTAAAAGGAAACCGCCCTCCAGCGGTGTGCTGTCACCACTGACAGGGCTTCTATCTTCACCTGGTCTTCCTTCCGGGTTTGTGGCGGCTGACTACATGAGTGGCTGGGGGCGAGATGGCATCACTCCCGCGCATACGTTTTTTGGCACAGGCTTAGAAGGTCCGGCACGGTATGTCGGACCTTCAGATCGCATATGCCGGAGATGTCACCGGCTGCATGCAGTGTGCATATCTCCTAAACAGTGCAAGTTTAGCGGATATTCACAGTACCTACAGGTAAGCCTTATTATAGGCTTATATATATATATATATGCAAAGTGAGTGCAGCGCTAATAAATTAGCATGACAAATTTTCAAATTTTCAAGAGAAAAAATGTGTAAAAGGAAAAAACTAAGGCAGAGTCCTAGTGAAGATTTCAGTCCATAAACAAAGAATGAAACAAACATCCATCCATGTGAGATATCGGAGACAAATTGCAAAAGCATTAAATCGTGAAAGATCTTCCAAAGAATGTGCAGGCAACTCAACACCCAAGTGAGTAGGTAGCCTGCTTACCAGCTATCCGTGACTGCTAGTCAAAATCAGTCTCACCCAGCACAGAGAAATCGGTCTCCCCAAGACCCTTATAGACGTCTGGAACCACAGGTGGGATGATGCCACTCAGAAAATATAAAAGAAAATGCTTCCATAGTGCAGTACGTAACAAAATTGAATTTATTAAAATAATGGGGTTGCACTTACAGGATATATGGCATTTCAGAGGCAATGCAGCAATGTGTCTCATCAATAAGGTCCACGGCATCTCCTTAGGCTTCCATTCGCTTCCTATTTCGTTTTGCCTGTCAAACTCTTTGGAGAGAAAACGTAATGACATCACCATCACAGGCGCTACCCTACGTGTTTCGTCACTGTCGGACGTCGTCTGGGGATTGGCCAAGTTGTTATAGGCTTACCTGTAGGTACAAGTGGTAAAACTGAGTTTACTACCACTTTAAAGTGGTTGTAAACCTTAGTCATTAAATCTGAACAAAGCACATATATCTGTAATGTTTACTTGTCTATCTTCAAAGCTCTAAGTGTAGTTTCTCTCTGGTGCTTCGTTCCTCTAAAGGTTTTCTCGACACATGGGATACATTTTTGATGGGGGAGGGAGCTCAGCACACAGCATGTCTATTCAGGAGGGACACACCCCTATTGAGGGGTGTGTCCCTTTCCTCTAACCAGCTCTCACACACTGTAACTGCAGCTCTCCACCCCCTCCTCAGTGATACTAACAGATGAAGAAGGATTTTATCACAATTCTGCACTTTTGAAAGGATGTAGAGAAGAGAAGACTGCAGATAGACAAGTAAAACTTATGTAAGAGGATTTGTTTTCATCTCTGTGTATCACCTGAGGCTATTCACTTCATTGGGTATATGAAACGGTTTACAATCACTTTAAATAGAGAATGAAATAAAAAAGAGAAGCAATGTAGCCACTGGCTAGGCTAAATTTCATATACAAATGAACTTTGGACTTACTGATGAAAACATGACATGTGCCCTTTCATAAATAACTATTAACAATTGTGTTGCTTCCAGTCCAACAGCCCATGAGATAAACACTTTCCATCTGCAAGCTTCGGAGCACCGGTTATCACTTAAACAACATGTGATCAATCCCATCTTTGTGTTGGCACTTGATATTTACTTAAAAGATGTTCATCTTTGGCTAAAGCCTGTCTCTCACGCCTTTGCTGTGCTCCAGCTGGAGCAAAAGAGATAGGGAGAGCAGTGAGGCTCTCTGGAGAGATGGCTCCTGTCACAGAGATTACAATGGTTGTCATCTACTGATCAAAAAGGTTGAAAAATGCTGTAAAGAGCAAGAGATTCCACAGCTGGAGAGGGCTGTTAGCGTAAAAAAAGGGGAGCTTTGGAAATCCTGTAAACAAGCTGGTAACATCCACATCTCCGGACTCGTGTTATCTCCGGAGTGGAATGCAGGCTTGGGCTTTGCTGTTGCCTGATATACAGTCCAAGTGTGATCTGATGGATGATGAAGGAACAAGTATATTTTTGGATAAGCTTCCTAGAAGAGCAGGTGAATGTCTGTCCACACGTGTAGGCCAGGCCCATTTTAAAAACATTTCATGCGTAGGGTGTTGGGAGGTCAGGTCAAGTGGAAACCATTTGTCAGGCATACATAGGGCAATCCACGTAAAAATGAATTGGGGCAGGGTTTTTATTAACAATGACTTCGGGTGGTGCGATTCTGCATATGAGATCCCATGCCTCCTCCGTGCAAGGTCATCTCACTTTTTCATAAATCTTCATGCTAGTGTAGGCAGGTGCAGTTTGTACTTCCACTGTAGGTGGTGCTCTGCCGACGCAGCAATTCAAGCGAGGAAGGAAGTTGTGAGAAACTTGGGGGAACAGGGGGAACAACTGTCTGATTGGATGCTGATGCCCCAGTGGCCTCAACAACCATCTTGGGTCAGGGGAGCATCTAATTAACCACTTCAATACCGGGCGCTTTCACCCCCTTCCTTCCCGGGCCAATTTTCAGCTTTCAGCGCTCTCGCACTTTCAATGAGAATTGCGTGGTCATGCAACACTGTACCCAAATGAAATTTTTATCATTTTGTTCACACAAATAGAGCTTTCTTTTGGTAGTATTTATTCACAAATCTGTTTTTTTTTGGGGGTTTTTTGCGATAAAAGCGAAAAAAGAGCGGAAATTAAAAAAAATATATATATTTTCTACTTTCTATTTTAAAAGAAATCCAATAAAATCAAATTTTGTCATGAACTTAAGCCAAAATGTATTCTGCTACATGTCTTTGGTAAAAGAAATCCAGTTAAGTGTATAATAATTGGTTTGTGTGATCACGGACATATGTGTGCAGATGATCATGTATAGATGTGCACAGATGATCATGGACATATGTGTGCAGATGATCATTAGGAGATATGGTTTTACTGTTACATATGTGGGACAGATGTTTAAACTGTGTGGGGACATGTGTGGGGACAGTGTTTTGAGGACACTATGTAGGGGACTATGTGGGGACACTAGACTGGTGATCAGTGTGTAAAAAGCTGTAAAAAACAGCTCATACTCACTGATCACCGGCTGGATGCAGCGATCACCTCTCCTTTCCTCACTGACAACTTCCATGTGAGGAGAGGAGAGCCGATTGCCTAGCAACCGGCTCTCTGTTTACATCACATGACGGCTGTTATTGGACACAGTCGTCATGTGATCAGGAGGGCCAATCACAGAGCCCTCCTGCTGATCGGAGATGCGCCGTGTCCGGGTGGCACGAGCGCATCGGGATTGCGCCGCTGCGAGGGCTCGCGCGTGATCCCCCTCCTTCTGAGGGATGTTTCTGAACGTCCACTCAGAAGGAGGAAACTCCCAGCCGGCCACCGCACATATACGGCCGGGTGGGAGTTTCCTCCTTTCCTCCTTCCTCCTTTAAGTGGTGAAAGTGTTTGTAAAGCTTTGTTTTTTCTTTTAAATAACAAACATGTCATACTTACCTCCACTGTACAGCTTGCTTTGCACAGAGTGGCCCCGCTCCTCAATTTCTGGGGTCCCCCAGCAGCTTCAGATAACCCCCTAGGAGAAGCACTCTCCAAGGGGCTTACCTTGCGGGCGCACTCCTGAGTCTAGCATTTGCGTCCATAGACACGAATGTCGGACTCGGGCCTGCTCCCCAGCACCCACGTCATTGGATTGATGACAGCAGTGGGAGCCAATGGCTGCGCTGCTATCAATCTATCCAATCAAGTGCTGAGAACCCTTGGCAGAGGGACAGCGGATCCTCACCGTTGGAAATTCCAGGGCTCAGGTAAGTAAAATGGGGGGAACTGGGGGGCCGGTGACTGACTGTCACAGTTTGTAGGTGGCTCCAGATGGCCGTGCCTGCCTGGAAGGAATGTGTGTTAGATTTTTTTTTGTTCAGGCTGGACAAAAAAAAAAAAAGCCTGTGTTTGACTAGTCTTGCTGACATAAAGGGACAATCTGGGATCTGTAGTAGGTATTGTACCACTGAACTTTATGAGCCACTGTGTGATTTAGGTTGTCAGAACTTACCTATGATTAAAAAAGCAGTTGTAAATGAACTGACCCTTTAAAGGGACTCTTTAAGGCCCATCCCTCTGAAAAACGTACCTTCCCCATGCACCCCCACCACTTACTTCCTCTGTAGCCTTATCCCCGTGTAAGCTCGGTGTCAGATGCTGTTAAAGCTTGCACAAAGTTGATGATGTCACCTATCTTCTTCATGTGTTTGCACCTAGTGATTGCCTGCTAGGCATTAGCACTGCATCATGGGTTTCCCCCTCCCCCCCTCTCCATGAAAGCCCCTCTTCCTTAACCACTTCAGCCCCAGAAGGTTTTACCCCCTTAATGACCAGGCCATTTTTTGCATTACGGCACTGCGTTAATTGACATTTGCGCGGTCGTGCAGCGCTATACACAAATAAAATTGGTGTCCTTTTTTTCCCCCACAAATAGAGCTTTATTTTGGTGGTATTTGATCACCTCTGCAGTTTTTATTTTTTGTGCTATAAACAAAAAAGCGACAATTTAAAAAAATATATATATATATATTTTACTTTCTGCTATAAAACATATTTAATTAAAAAATGTAAAAAAATCTAATTTCTTCTTCAATTTAGGCCAATATGTATTCTGATACATATTTTTGGTAAAGAAATCCCAATACATGTATATTGATTGGTTTATGCAAAAGTTATAGCGTCTACAAACTATGGGATATTTTTATTGTATTTTTTTTTTTTTACTAGAAATGGCAGTGATCGATGATTTTTAGCAGGACAGCAACATTGCGGCAGACAAATCAGACATCTAACAGACACTTTTGACACTTTTTTGGGAAACAGTGACATTATTACAGTAATCAGTGCTAAAAATTTGCACTGTCACTGTACTAATGACACCGGCAGGCAAGGGGTTAACACCAGGGGTGATGAAAGCGTTAAATGTGTCCCTAGGAGATGCTTGCTAACTGTGTTGGGGATGGACTGACTGGGGGAACACAGAGATCCATGTTCCTGCTTAGCAGGAACACAAGATCTCGGTGTTCTTCTCCTCTGTCAGAACGGCGATCTGCCTTGTTTACAAATGTAGATCAGCGTTCTGCCTCTCTGGGGAATGATCGCAGGTGGACGCCGGACATCAGGTCCACTGGAGCAGCTGATTGGCTCCTTCTCTGTCCCCTAGTATCCATTGCAAGAAATGATGTACAGGTACGTGATTTCACGCAATAGAGCCTCCCTGCCGCAGTATATCGATAGGCGGTCTTTAAGTGGTTAAGCTGCTAAGGCAGCTTGACAGGGATGCAGGGTTTGCTTTGGCAAAAGTTATACCCCCTGTCACGTTTGGCAGACAGTACCACCACCGATTGTGGCCCATTCAAGTTAATGGGGCCTCGCCACCACAATGCATGCAATTGCAGTTCGGTGGTGCAGGCTGTAAGCCTAAGTATAGCTAAAATTAAAAAGAGAAAAATCAGCACAAGGGGCATAAGGGGGAGGATGTGTCCCTTGTGCTTAATTCTCTTCTTTTAGTTTAAATCCTCTTCCGCCCCTGCCCTCCTCACACCTGCCACCGTAATCATTCACCGTAATCATTCACTTCAATGGGACTAATAAAATGAAGGTGCTGTCACAGGCTTTCATCAACAGGGCGGATTTTGCCCACCATTTGTGCCATTCATAGAAGCCATACCACAGCTTTTATGAATGAAGCGCAATCTATGAAGAGAGTGGGTGGACCGTTCCATTCACAGATCATTCGTCCTCCATTCATAGGTCCTGATCCATTTATAGAAGCTGTAGCTACATCGCCAATCTTGTCTCCAAATATCAACCAAACTGTCCTCTCCACTCCTTCTCTCTAGCTCACTTGCCTCTCCTTCCCGTATCCAGGACTTCTCCAGAGCCTCTCCCATCCTCTGGAACTCTGTCCGGCTATCTCCTACTCTGTCCACCTTTAGGCTTAATGTACATCACAGCTCCTTAACTTGAGTTAAGGAGCTGTGGCTTTTGGCTTTTTTTTTTGCCAAATCTCCTAAACTTAACTCCATAAAAGCCTACGTGTCCATGTACACATAAGCTTTTAGGGTCGTTTAGGAGCTGCGGTTAGGGGAGGTTCAACCTCCCTCTTCTGAACACGGAAGAATCGCGTTCAAGATAGCAACGTTTTGACTGCCAGCTACAAATCGCAGCAAAATCACAGTAAAATTAAGGCACACTTTTGCCGCGTTTTGTGTTTTCTTCGGTCAAAGTAGGCCCTGTATACATGAAGCCTTTTCAGGCAATACCTGAAAACTCTTCAGGGAAACCTATCCCACCTCCATCTAACAACTGAACTTTTAATTCTTCCATTAGGTCACCCCTCACAGTTATTACTTTTTGTACAACTTTCCCCACACTATTTATTTGTAAGCTCTTATAAGCAGGGCTTTCTTAACCCTCTTGTATTTTATTGTATTGCAACTGTATTGTCTCCCTTTATATTGTAAAGTACTGTGTAAACTGTTGGCGCTATATAAATCCTGAATAATAATAATAATAATAATAATAATAATAATAATCTTTTATATAAATAAATAATCTTAATAATTAGTAGAATTTACTTATTGCCTATAAATTGTCCGTTAATCATGCATAGATTTCCAGATCTCATTGTCCCGATGACTTTCTGCCACTTATCTGCAAAGAAAGAGTTAAGAAGTCATTGCGGGATATTTGGTGACAGCGCTAAAATTTCCAGAAAAAATGAAAGGGGAAAAATGTGTTTATGAATAATGGAGCATTTCACATCCATCTGCTTTCTCAGACATTTGTTTTAGATCCCATAGCCAATTATATAGCATGCTTGAACGATAACTGGTTCTTTTCCTCAGGCTCATTCTGCTTGGTAATTTCTACACTGATAGTTGCTACCAACCTCTAAGGTTAGTAGCCATATGGCCGTCCAATATGGCACATTATACCTCCCATTGTTCTGTAGATTGTAATATTCTCGTGTTTACAAATTCATGTAAAGAGGCAGAGTTTTAAAGACTGAAAAGGTGTTTATGGTCATTGACCAGCATTGCCTATTTATGTCATAGCACAGATTGTGTTTCCACTTTTACATCTTCAGAGGGATTTTAAATAACCGCGAGGTCACAAACCTGTGGCACAAATGAGCTATTTGAAGGGCAAAGCAAAACATTTATAAAGTATACATACATAATTATATAATTATGTATACCCTATAATTATTTGATCCTCTGCAGATTTTGTAGGTTTGCCCACTTACAAAGAAATGAAGGGTCTATAATTTTTGTTATACGTTTACCATGGGTGTTTGTGAGGAATGAAATTTTTTTATTTGACATATGCTTTTTCATTTGACGAGCTAAAAGTGCTCCCTGGTCTGTTACCCGACGAATAGAACTGAAGTTTTAAGCGTTTGACATAAAAGTCAAATTTTCTCTGTAGGTGTTCACTGAACTGGCATCTTAATTGTCTGAGTTCAAGGGATGTGGTAGATGTGGGGTTAACCTTATTAGTTTGCTCTAAAGAGCGGATTTGGGATAGCAAGGAGTCAGTAGTAGATGAGTGAATTTTTCGTTCATGTGCCCCAATTTTGTATGAATAGACCTCGCAGAAAAGCATTGTGTGCGTTCCAAATCATTGTGTGACCTGCAACGGATTGTGAATTAACAGTAAAGAAGTTTTCAATCTCGGACTTGATCTGAGTTTCATAGTGAGGATTAGTTAGAAGGGAGGTATTCATTCTCCAAACTGAGTGGCGAGGTAAGTGGTTATGGGCAGACAGCATAATTGAAATTGGTGCATGGTCTGACCAAGTTATTTGGTCGATTTGTGAGTCATTGATTGTTTGTAGCAAGTGTTTATCGATGAGGAACAGATTGATCCGAGAATAAGAATGTTGGGAATGGGAATAAAAGGTATAGTCTTTCTCTGTCTCATGCAGACACCGCCATGGGTCATAAAGATCCTCTGATTTCAATAAGGAGGAAAGGGCCTAAGGCCTACGTCTCGATGTGTTTGTGGTGTCAAGTGTCGGATCAATGATGTCATTGAAGTCTCCGCACATTATCAGTGGGGTGTTTCTATATGTAGCAAGTTTAGGTAGCAAAGATTTAAAAAATTTCCTTTGGGTCTTATTGGGTGCATATATATTTACAATAGTGAGAGGGAGATTTTCAATTGTAGCGGATAAAATCAAATATCACCTTAGATTGTAAGCTCCTTGAGGGTAGGGACTGATGTGAATGTACAATATACATGTAAAGCCTTACATAAATTGACGGCGCTTTATAAGTAAATGAAATAAATAAAAATAAATAAAATATCTGCCATCCTCATCTTGATCAAGATGATGTAGAGTAAAAGAAACTAACGCAGTAGTGGCAGTAATCATGTCAGTGTTTTTTAGGTGCATTTGCATAAAACAGTGGGGTAACGCTTGTGTGTGCGCAAAGGAGGTTTGGCTTTGAGAAAATGGGTTTCTTGCACACATAACGAATCGGCATGCTGAGCATGCACTTTTTTCCATAAAAGGTTATGTTTAAAGGGGGAATTGAAGCCTTTGGCATTGATTGAGGTGACTTTAATGGCCAAAGCGGTAGGAGATGACTATAGAAATGTGCTAGGAGAGCAAGACTATGCCTCTTGACGAGTATCAATGAACATAGTAAGTGCTCCAAACCAGACCACGAGGCAGTAATGAGAATAGAAAGATCAACCTGATACTGAGTACAATTTAAGCTAAGAGCATTAAGAACTATTTAGAACTAGTTTGTCAAGGCGTACGCATGATAAAAACTAAAACGAATAACAACAACGAAGAAAAAAAAAGTGGAGTGTGCTTAGCACACTGTAATCTCGGAGGGTGGGAGGTAAAGCATAAACGTTGCCCAGGCTGGATCATGGTTGATATGGGACAACATACTGATGTAGATGATTTAGCCATTGTCTGCCATGAGGGTCGAGTTTCGGGACGTGGTTGTCGATCGAGGATGGATACAGACTGATGTTGGTAGGTGATTAACAATTTAGCTGAAAATCCCCATCTGTAGATGATTTTGCGCTCTTGAAGGATCGAAGTGATCGGGGAAAATGCTCTGCGCATTTCCATTGTGGCAGGGGATAAATCTGTGATGTTGCATCTAGAGCGATCCTCTAAATCGCCAATTTAACTTTAATACGGTGAATTTCTTCTGAGTGCATCCAAGAGCTCATTATGTGCTTTGGTATATTCGCTCATATTCTCCTCTATAGCATCTGCTCTCTTCTCCAAGCAATCCACCCTGTCATGGATTTGGGGCAAAGAGGTCTGCAAATCCTTTTGTAAAGGGAGCAGCATAGACTTTAATGTAGCCTCAGAGACTGGGTTGTCAGTAGCAGGAAAGGATGCCAAGGAAGGTGTGGTGTCTGTGCTGGGAGAGCCGTTGGTGGTGGCTGCCCAGAGTTGCTTTTTAGCTTGTGGTTCTTTGCAGGGTGAGTTAGCAGGTGAGGTTGCCAGCCTCTTACCTCTGTCTGCAGAGATCGGTGTGTCAGCGGTTACAATGGGAGGTCAACTGTCCATCTCCTCAGGCGCTGGTATATTGGAGGTTTCCCTCAGCTCTAGAGCAGTGTGCAGGGAGGCAGTTGTGCTGGAACTGTTCATCCTGCTGGAGCGTGTCCCGGAGCTGGCGCCATCTTGGGCCGTCTGCATGGCCGAGGAGCCGTAGTAGTGAGTTTGGCGGCAGGGTGCAGGAGGCTTAAATTTTTTCTTGGACATGCCTGAGCTGGTCCCAGATGTTTTCCCTCTCTCAGGGAAAGAGCAAGGGAGATGGGTTGCTTTAGATCCGAGCCGTGGTGCGGAGCAAGGGATTCGGGCAGCCATCCCAAACCACAGCAGGCCACCCCCCCTGAAGGGTATATAATTTTTATCATAGGTGTATTTTAAAATGATAGAGACAAAATATCAACCAAAAATCCAGAAAAAAACACATAAAACAAATGCTATAAATTAAGTTACAGTTCAGTTAGTAAAATAAGTATTTGGACCCCAAGCAAAACATGACTTAGTACTTGGTGGAGAAACCCTTGTTGGCAAGCACAGGAGTAAGACATTTCTTGTAGTTGGTGACCAGGTTTGCACACATCTCAGGAGGGATTTTGGTCCACTCTTCTTTACAGATCCTCTATAAATCCTTAAGGTTTCTTGGCTGTCACATGGTAATTCAAAGTTTTAGCTCCCTCCATACATTTTCTAGGATCTGGAGACTGACTAGGCAATCCCATTACCTTAATGTGCATCTTCTTAAGCCACTCCTTTGTTGGGTCATTGCCATGCTGGAAGGCCCATCCACGACCCATCTTCAGTGTTCTGGCTGAGGGAAGAAGGTTCTCATCCAAGATTTTACAATACATGGCCCCTTTCATTGCCCCCTCAATGCGACAACGTCAGTCTGTACCTTTAGCAGAGAAACAGCCCCAAAGAATAGTGTTCTTAGGGTCATAGTCAGCTGAAACTTCGAGTTGCCAAGCGACAGCCCAGAAACCTTAAGGATTTAGAGAAGATCTATAAAGAAGAGTGGACCAAAATCCCTCCTGAGATGTGTGCAAACCTGGTCACAAACTACAAGAAACGTCTTACCTCTGTGCTTGCCATCAAGGGTTTCTCCACCAAGTACTAAGTCAGGTTTTGCTTGGGGGTCAAATACTTATGTTAGTCACTGAACTGAAACTCAATTTATAACATCATGAGTTTTTTCTGGAATTTTGGTTGATATTTTGTCTCTATCATTTAAAATACACCTATGATAACAGTTATAGACCCTTCATTTTTTTGTAAGTGGGCAAACGTACAAAATCTGCAGTTGTTCAAATAGAGATTTCCCCCACTGTAGATCCATAAATCCTATATATAGGAGATAGATAGATAGATAGATAGATAGATAGATAGATAGATAGATAGATAGATAGATAGATAGATAGATAGATAGATTTCCCTCTTAGATTGTAAGCTCTAAGGAGCAGGGCCCTCTGATTCCTACTGTATTAATGTGTATTGTATTTGTACTGTCTACCCTCAAGTTGTAAAGCATTGCGTAAACTGTTGGCACTATATAAATCCTGTATAATAATAATAATAGATTTGAAATAAATTGAAACTACAATATAATTCATTTAATTACTAATTTATTTTAGTCTAACGCTGTATGGTTTTAAATTAATACTTTATTTAAATAAAGTCTTTATTTTATATATAAGTATTTATTTCAGACTGGTTTCACAGAGCATTACGGGTTTCCTAATGAGAGAGCTCAGCAGAAGCTGTTTGCCATTACATTCTTTTTCTCTCTCTGATTGAAAATTTAAATATACGGTACCTATCTGAACAAAACAGAAAGGGGGAAAAAGTTGGCATATCATTATTTTGACCTATTCAGCAGAGTGTAAATTTGTCCTTGATCTATTCCGTTCTGTAAACAACAGGCTTTTCTTTCAACCGAGTTTGGAATAGACAGGTAAAAATGTTAAAGAAGAACGGAGCACAACTTTATGGCTGTAGGGGACAGGTCTGCAATAAAGGCTTGGATTCCAAGCAGAAGCAATTAAGTTCTTGATGAAGGAGGGAAAAAGGCTGTCTGACATCCACAAAAGACTACAGAATGTTTACAGAGATGACACCATGGACAGGGGCAATGTCTTGTCTGTCACGCTTACCCCTAACGCAGGTGGTCAGACACTATAGCTGACTACTGAGCGCTTCACCTATAGCAGACCCCTTTCCCATAAGACAAGCAGGCCTACTGGTATTGGTACCCTTTCCAATAAGGCAAGCAGGCCTACTTGTACCGGTAGCAAGGCTATGGTGCCTGGCTATCATGCCAGGGCATGTGTGAACTGAGCAAAGCAAACAGGCACTTGCAGTTGACAGACAGGCAGAGTGGTTCAATGACAGTCCAGGTAAAAGGCAGGCAGAGTTCAGAGAATAGTCAATATCTGATCTGAGGTCATACACAGGAAAATCCAATCTAGCAGAGTTGGGCAGACAACAAGCAGCTTGATCAGGTATTACACACTGTCACAAGCATGAGACTGCAAGCTTGGCTGGCTTTTATCAGATTTGGTCTCCACTCAGAGACTGGCCACATTAATAACCTTGCAGGTGAACAGACAGACAAGGAGAATTCCACAGCCAAAACAGGATGCTGGAATGAAGAGCTGCTGACATTGTCATTGGTAACTCTTGTCAATGGTGTCATCTCTAACAAAAGAAAAGGATAAAAATGACACGATGGCTACACCTCTATTAAGTAATAATTGGACTCAGGAGGAAAAAAATTATAGTAATAATTCCTCACATGAGCTCCCACATGCCCTCACCTCAGAAATTATCTTCATGAGAAGTCTGAGGTGTGTTCCTCTGAATTGAACCAAGCATACAAAAAAGGAGGGGAAACCAAGAAATTCCCAGAGCAATTCTTCAAAAAGGAACCGGCAAATTTATCAAAAAATATAAAGTATTTATTACAAGAATTCACTTAACACTAATCATTTATTAAATAGTAGAACATACCTCCACCAAATGCACTAAAATTAGACAACGTTGCCTAAAGACTCAAATGGCCACCACACTCAGACATACACCCCTCATTAGTATCATTATTCACTGATGAATCTATTAGGATTACTGTGTTGGTATAAATAGTAGTGATTTCAAAGCGATTTGCTTATGTTGCATAGATACCACACACAGAAAGAGAATCCTGACCATAACTCTATTAGACCATGACAGTAGAGAGTGATGGGAGCAGTTAGCTCCGGCAATGTCAAATGATAGATCATAGACAGTTCATGGGTTAGTAAAGGGATGAAAGAAAAAGTCCCCGGTAATGCAGGTTGGGAGGTAGACAGAAGATAAATGTTCACAATTCCTTTCAAAAAACCA
Organism: Lithobates septentrionalis; assembly: GCA_037952835.1. NCBI lineage: Eukaryota > Metazoa > Chordata > Amphibia > Anura > Ranidae > Lithobates > Lithobates septentrionalis. The sequence continues at coordinate 768,920 of JBBDGP010000266.1, read as the reverse complement.
TTCCACCAATGGTGTCATCTCTGTAAACATTCTGTAGCCTTCTGTGGATGTTGGACAGCCTGCACACCTCCTTCATCAAGAACTCAATGACGGCACATTACTTCTGCTTGGAATCCATTATTTTTTGATTACAAGAACTTCATTGAAGATGTAAAGTAACAAAAGGCACATTACAAAAAGAATATGACAAAACAGAACTGTTGGGGTGAAATACCCCTAAACATGACATAATCAAATGAGCATACATCGCACAAGAGAAAAGCATCACAACTCAGTTGGTACAGAAAGGGGAGGATCAATGGTCACCAAAATATCTTGTAGTCTGAGAATGGAGACCAAGTCATATAGTCAGTGAATAGCTAATATTATTATGCTAAGGCTGAAAAGTCGCCTAAGTAATAGGTAAATCACAAAACCTGTAACCAAGGCCTATCCATATTTGTTGGAGAACGAATGTTATACTGTACAACCATAATATAGTACTCTCATACTAGGCTCCTGACATGTAGTACAGAAATGGAAACCCAGTGAGATTGGTTGGAATCCATTATTTACCTGCAATGAAAAAGAAGAAGAAGAGTTACAATAGAGGAAGAGTTACTTTACCAACATGGGTAAATTTAAACAACCTATGTTAATAAAAAAAGTTATGCCCACTTTTGCATTATTTTTGGTACAGTCCTGATATTTCACCATCTATAACCTCAGTTTAAACGTAAAAATTTGCTGCTCTTAATAATTCATGCTTTCGCTGATGCTTGTGCAGCAGTATTATAATCTGGGTTTGATCGCTACTCCAGTCTGCTTAGTGATATGCTTATTTTACAATATTTTGTTGGCATTAAACACATGAGTAAGTGAGTCATGCTATCTTCTGATTTACATGCAGTATGCTGAGAGGAGGGCAATGCCCTATTTAAATGTCTTGCATTTTAATGTACAGACAAGAAGCTGAATGTCCAAGGGTGAAAAGATCGAATGGTTTAGTGCAAAGTAATGCAAAAAGCACAAGCTTTAGAAGAAAACATGACTGAGAACACATACAATTGCCAGTGAAAATGTTTTAGAAGGTTTGCTGAAACCAAATATTAAACATTTCCATGGCTGATTCAAAACTTTGAAGGACAGTTGTACCTTTATATAAACCTTAGGTAGACCCAACCTGCCACCCCTCTTAAGTTAAGCTGCACCAACTACACCCTCCCTAGTTACTTATTTATCTTAGAGAACTGTTTTGCAGCCTGTTTGAACAAAAATCTGCCCAAACTTGCACACATTAATTGGGACCATATCTATTGACTGGAGACTTATGCCGCGTACACACGGTCGGACTTTTCACCTGCAAAAGTCCGACGGACGCCGCCGGACCAAGTCCGGCGGAAAATCCGACCGTGTGTGGTCTCCATCGGACTTCCGACGGACCGTTTCGGGCGGAAATCCGACGTACTTTAGATTTGAAGCCTGCTTCAAATCTTTACGTCGTACCTCCGCCGGACTCAGTTCCTGACGGAAAGCCCGTTCGTCTGTATGCTGTTCCGAAGGACCAGATACGACGGAGGAGCAGGTTACTGCATCTCGCGCTCGCTGCAATAGGAAAAACAAATTTTCCCATTGCGGCGAGCGCGGGGGGCATCCCAGGCCCTTAGGTCTGGTATGGAACTTTAAGGAGAACCCCCCTACGCCGAAAAACCGGCGTGGGGGTCCCCCCAAAATCCATACCAGACCCCGATCCCAGCATGCAGCCCGGCCGGTCAGGAAAGGGGGTGGGGACGAGCGAGCGCCCCCCTCCTCCTGAACCGTACCAGGCCGCATGCCCTCAACATGGGGGGGTGCTTTGGGGGAGGGGGCGCCTTACGGTGCCCCCCCACCACAAAGCACCTTGTCCCCATGTTGATGAGGACAAGGGCCTCTTCCCGACAACCCTGGCCGTTGGTTGTCGGGGTCTGCGGGCGGGGGGCTTATCGGAATCCGGGAGCCCCCTATAATAAGAGGCCCCCCAGATCCCGGCCCCCCCACCCTATGTGAATGAATATGGGGTACATGGTACCCCTACCCATTCACCTAGGTAAAAAGTGTTAATAATAAAACACAACACAGGTTTTTAAAATAATTTATTAAACTGCTCCGGGGGGGGTCTTCTTCCGTCTTCGGGGGTCCCTCCGCTTCATCTTCTCCCGGCGTCCGGTTGGTTCTTCTCCGCTCTCTTCTCCCGGTGTTCCAGTTCTTCGGCCGGCTCCTCTGCTGTGTTCAGGTAGCTCTCTTGCCAGCAGAGGTCCGGACTTCTGAGCTGCTGGGCTTCTTGTCTTCTCTTCTCTTCTCTTCCCCCAGATGTTGACACGACGCTCTCTCCGGCTGGACTGGTCTCCGAGGGCTGCGTTGTGACTTATATAGGCGGAGACCCCGCCCCCTTTTGATGTCACAGTCCCTGGGCATGCTGGGACTGTGACGTTTTAGGGGGCGTGGTCGACCACGCCTCCTAAAACGTCACAGTCCCAGCATGCCCAGGGACTGTGACATCAAAAGGGGGCGGGGTCTCCGCCTATATAAGTCACAACGCAGCCCTCGGAGACCAGTCCAGCCGGAGAGAGCGTCGTGTCAACATCTGGGGGAAGAGAAGAGAAGAGAAGACAAGAAGCCCAGCAGCTCAGAAGTCCGGACCTCTGCTGGCAAGAGAGCTACCTGAACACAGCAGAGGAGCCGGCCGAAGAACTGGAACACCGGGAGAAGAGAGCGGAGAAGAACCAACCGGACGCCGGGAGAAGATGAAGCGGAGGGACCCCCGAAGACGGAAGAAGACCCCCCCCGGAGCAGTTTAATAAATTATTTTAAAAACCTGTGTTGTGTTTTATTATTAACACTTTTTACCTAGGTGAATGGGTAGGGGTACCATGTACCCCATATTCATTCACATAGGGTGGGGGGGCCGGGATCTGGGGGGCCTCTTATTATAGGGGGCTCCCGGATTCCGATAAGCCCCCCGCCCGCAGACCCCGACAACCAACGGCCAGGGTTGTCGGGAAGAGGCCCTTGTCCTCATCAACATGGGGACAAGGTGCTTTGTGGTGGGGGGGCACCGTAAGGCGCCCCCTCCCCCAAAGCACCCCCCCATGTTGAGGGCATGCGGCCTGGTACGGTTCAGGAGGGGGGGGCGCTCGCTCGTCCCCACCCCCTTTCCTGACCGGCCGGGCTGCGTGCTCGGATCGGGGTCTGGTATGGATTTTGGGGGGGACCCCCACGCCGGTTTTTCGGCGTAGGGGGTTCCCCTTAAAGTTCCATACCAGACCTAAGGGCCTGCGACGGGGCTCGCAAGGTTTCAATCTCGCCAAAAAAAGCGGCGAGATTGAATTCCTTTTCTAGTCCCGTCGTACCCGAGTCACGTTCAAAATGAACGGACTTGTCCGTGTGTGGGAAAGTCCGTTCATTCTGAAAGTCCGGCGGAAGTCCGTCGGGAAGACCGGATTCCGGAAAGTCCAGCCGTGTGTAGGCAAGTCCGGCCGTTCAGAAAGTCCGGCGGTAGTCCGCCGGAAGTCTGGCGGCAAGTACGTCGGACCTAGCTTTCTAGAAAGTCCGACCGTGTGTACGCGGCATAACACTATATGGCCCTATTCAGGTCAATGGGGAGTGAGCAGGGAAAGCCAGGGCTTGAGCCAATTATCAAGCAGCCATCCACTAGAGTTGTTGGGTGGCTGCAGAGAATAGGGGGGTTAAGTAAGTGTTGCCTTCTTTTGGGGAGAGGTTAAGGAAAATGGCCCTCCCCAAACACGATATTGCCCTAAACCTGTAGGTAAATAAGAGAACCAGAACCTTCGCTAGGTGGAAGAGCAGGTTTTATCATGAAGTTGGCAGTGCCTCCACCCAGAACAGGCCTCTGTGAACAAAGGGGGCTTCCTACCAGGGAAATTAACCAGAAATTGAATCAAAGTAATTTGGAGCAGAGGAACTACTCCAACCAGCATATAACATTAATCACATAATTACATAGATTCACACCAGTGTGGAAATTATACAAGATTATACAAGATTTATATAAGAAACGATTAATAATAGTACATGCATCCAATGCACAGATATTATCAGCAAAGGGCCCAATAAGAGTTCTGGTGGAATTGTGCACATATATCCGGGTATATATAGTTAATAATAAAGATGAATGTTGCAGCAAAGTTCAGGTGTAAAGGCTCCTGAGGATGATTGAGATGCACCGTCCGTCTTGCTGTCGGTGACCTAAAGTCAAGATCAGCAATGATCGGGAGATCCTCCAGCCATTGTCCAACCAGCCTGGAACACAGCTTCTTACCAGCAAAAAACTGTGGTGTGGCATTGAGACACAGAGACGGCCTATCTACTCTACTTCTTAGTCAGTAATTGTTTCTCACCTGCCATGCAACCAGACCTCTAACTACTTAAAGAGGAAGTAAACCCTGATGAGTTTACTTCCTCTTTGTTTCCCTGCAAAGGTAAAGCATAATGGGCTACTATGCATCGCATAGTAGCCCATTATGTGTCACTTACCTGACAAGGGAGCCTGCGATGTCACCGCTGTCCCTTCTCCTACGAAGCGTCCATCTTCTTTCCGGGTATCGCTGTGATTGGCCGGAGCCACAATGACATCACTCTCCAGCATACGTGCTGGTGCATGATCGCCGTTAGAGACGGCATGCTCAGTGCGCCTACGCGCCGTTGTCTACGGCGCATGCGCCGTAGACATCGGTGCCTGTCTTTTGGAAATATCTCCTGAACCATGTAGGTTTAGGAGATATTTCTTGCACCTGAGTGACTGATCACTGTGATAGCCAATCAGAGGCTACCACAATGATCAGGTGAACGTAATCAGGTGTTCCGGGTCCCGATCATTAGTACGGGGCCTGGGGCACTTGGTGAGACCCTGGTTTCTGTGCTGGGAGCGCACTGTGCAGCACGCTCCCAGCACACAGGGAGATACACAAATATGCAACGCCACATGGAAAAGAGCCTAGTGCAGTGGGGCCACATATACTGTATGTGTTACATCGGCTGGAAAGGGGTTGAAAGCTACAGCTTAATCAACTTATATTTTTCCTTCCCTGGGATATCCTTCACCTCCACCCTATGATTGAAAAAACTGAAATACAATGAATGAAAGGAGCAAGCTAGGGCTAGCCAGGGTGGGTAGGAAAGGGATAGATGATGCTGTGAGCCCTCCAAGCAGGAAAGGACCCTCTGCCTGATTTTCTACATACGCATACAATATACACCGTGAGAAGCTCACAGTGTGCAGTGAGAGTTGAGTGAACAATTCCAGTACAGTAGAGGAGCCTGTACAACTGAGCAAGACTGACAGTAAGGCTGGAGTTCAGTTTTAACAAACCTAATCTTTTGCTGACTTACACCATACCCACACCTCCCAACCTTTTGAGATGGGAACGAAGGACACCCATAGGCAAAAGTATGTAGGCATAGGACACACCCCCTGCCACGCCCTTAAAAGAGAATTATACCAAAAAAAAATAGTTAAACCCACGACTATTACTTTCTATTGAATTTTGAAATTTACAAATGCAGCAATTTAAAAATTGGATGAAAGGTTTAGTACTGGGAAACACTTTTTGAAAGATAAAAAGTGTTTTTTATATACAACTATATAGATCAGACCAAAATGAGGGACAAATGAGGAGGTAAGAGAGAGAGAGGGACGTTGTTGACAGTCCCTCAAAATCAGGGACAGTTGGGAGCTTTGTATACCAGTGGTGGCTGGTGGTATATTTTTTGACAAACAATCCACCCAATGCCACCCACCGAACCCCCCCAGCCAGTCGGTCACAAGCCCTGCATTAACCCCACCCATCGCTTTCTCCGGGTTGGCAGGCGGTGTCTCCTTCTCCTCAGCGGCCAACAGGATCGCGTCTCTTCTTGGCCAATTGGATGGCGGGTCTCAGGACCCGCTTCCTGATTGGCCAGGAGGAGAATCAGAAAGACAATAGTAAATATTAATTCTCTATTGTCACACAACTGGGCGGTCTTGGGGCACAGAGCTCTGCGCCCTGAGCCCACCCTTATTTGAAGCCTATTAAGGCCTCTGGCTCTAATCACGTGATTAAAAAAAAACAAAAAACATTGGAATCCATGCGTCCGGCTCCCCACATATAGATTAGGGGGCCAGACGCATGGATTAGTTTGGCAGTGCCCCTGCGCACTGCATTACAGGCCGCCACTGATGCATTCCCTATCACCGAAACTCTATGCTGAAACCAAAATGCAAAAAAAAACTATTTGCATATAATAGTATCTATAATAATTTTTCTGGAATGCTTTTTTTAAAGCCATCATTTTATTACCACCCAATGAAAAGATTTTCAAAGTCACAGTTTTTATCAGAATGTTATTTATAATATTTATTATATTCAGTTGAGTGAATCTAAGTGAAAGAGCTACAGTCAAAAGTGCAATGCTGCATTTGAGTTAGGATGACATAATACAACTTCAGATCTGCCAAAATGTCCCTTTGATTTGCATAACTTGAAAGAATTGCCTGAAAAGAACATAATAACATCCTTTGTTAGCCATTGTTAAAGATCTGTATTTTAAAATCAGGCTAACCAGATAAGCCTTATCTAACTTATCTCTATGTCTTATTGCCCGAATCATTATAGGGTGATGTGTCCTAGGCTCCGTTCACACCTATGCAGGAGTGAATGTGTGTGTAGATTTATGTGCAGCACATTTAGGGCAGCTCATTTATTTTAATGGGCTGCCGTATGCATGCAAATCACACAAAAGAAGTGCAAACTCCTCTTTTTTTTTTTAAACCTCTTGGGGACTGCCCCATGTACATGTATGGTGATGGGGCGGCTGCTCTGCGCTGCATCACGTACGTGTACGTGATCGGGCATTTCCGGGTAGGGGACGCATGCGCGCCCGCCTCCCCATCTGTGCTGTGATACTGCACAAATCGGTTAGCAGGTCCGGGCCAATGATTTATGTTAATAAACAGTGTAGTGCTTAAAGAGGAAGTATAATAAGGCTTACCTGTAGGTACTGTAAATATCTCCTAAACTTGCATCGTTTAGAAGATACTTACTATATACGCCGCCGTCTACGTCGTCTGCGCATGCGCTCTGAATAAACGACCGCCCATGCTGTAATCTTGGTGCTGGAGCCCGCAGACCTGGAAGAAACTCCGGGGAAAATGTCAGCCATCTCAACGGTGTGCGGGCGCCACTGAGAGACCTTCAATTTTGAAAAAAACTTTATTTTTTACTTTCTGCGATAATACATATCCAAAAAATATATATATATAAAAGCAAATTTATTCATCAGTTTAGGTCAATTCTTCTACATATTTTCTGATTAAAAAAAATTGCAATACATGTATATTGATTGGTTTGCGCAAAAGTTATCACGTCTAAAAACTATGGGAAAGATTTATGGACTTTTATTTTTTTTTTTCAATGTTTTTACTGGTAATGGCGATGATCTGCGATTTTTAGCAGGGCTGCAATATGGCAGCGGACAAATCTGACCCTAAGTGACACTTTTTGGGGAGCAGTGACATTATTACATTGATCAGGGCTAAAATAATGCACTGATCAATGTATAAATTACACTGGCAGGGAAGGGGTTAACACTAGGGGGCAATCAAAGGGTTAACTGTGTTCCCTAGGTGTGTTCTAACTGTGCGGGGGCTGGGCTCACTGGAACACCACAGAGGTCGCTGTTCCTGATCACTGAGAACAGCAGATCTCCATGATGTCTCCTGTCAGAACGGGGATCTGCCTCAGGGCCGATCCTAGGGTCACCGGCGCCTGGGTGCAGAAATATTTCTGGCGCCCCCACATGGGCGTGGTCATCTTACCAACTCCTCCCCTTTACAAATGTTTCTATGGCAACGACTCAAACACAGAGATGCTCCCCTAAGAAGTCTTTGTTACCCTAGGATCCTCCCATGATCTTTTAACAATAAAAAAAAATACAGGAAGAGCGTACACTAATGAGACCTGGAAGGGAGTCTCTCTGATGCACACAAAGAGGGCTTCTGTTAGAGAGTCTGTTAGAAAGAACCCCCAGACATAGTACAGGAGATGGTCAGAGACTGCAATCATGGTAAAGGAGACGGTCAGAGACTGCAGACATAATACAGGAGATGATCAGAGACTGCAGACATAGTACAGGAGATGATCAGAGACTGCAGACATACTACAGGAGATGGTCAGAGACTGCAGACATACTACAGGAGATGATCCGAGACTGCAGACATAATACAAGAGATGATCAGAGACTGCAGACATAGTACAGGAGATGATCAGAGACTGCGGACATAGTACAGGAGATGGTCAGAGACTGCAGACATGATACAGGAGATGGTCAGAGACTGTAGTTATGATACAAGAGACAGTCACAGACTGCAATCATAGAACAGGAGATGGTCAGAGACTGCAGACATAGTGCAGGAGATGGTCAGAGACTGCAGACATAGTACAGGAGATGGTCAGAGACTGCAGACATAGTACAGGAGATGGTCAGAGACTGCAGACATAATAAAGGAGATGATCAGAGACTGCAGACATGTTACAAGAGATGGTCAGAGATTGTAGTTATGATACAAGAGACAGTCAGAGACTGCAGACATAGTGCATGAGATGGTCAGAGACTGCAGACATAGTAGAGGAGATGGTCAGAGACTGCAGACATAATACAGGAGATGATCAGAGACTGCAGACATAGTACAGGAGATGGTCAGAGACTGCAGACATAGTACAGGAGATGGTCAGAGACTGCAGACATAGTACAGGAGATGGTCAGAGACTGCAGACATAGTACAGGAGATGGTCAGAGACTGCAGACATAGTACAGGAGATAGCCAGAGACTGCAGACATAGTACAGGAGATGGTCAGAGACTGCAGACATAATACAGGAGATGGTCAGAGAATGCAGACATAGTACAGGAGATGGTCAGAGACTGCAGACATAATACAGGAGATGATCAGAGACTGCAGACATAGTACAGGAGATGGTCAGAGACTGCAGACATAGTACAGGAGATGGTCAGAGACTGCAGACATAGTACAGGAGATGGTCAGAGACTGCAGACATAATACAGGAGATGATCAGAGACTGCAGACATAGTACAGGAGATGGTCAGAGACTGCAGACATAGTACAGGAGATGGTCAGAGACTGCAGACATAATACAGGAGATGATCAGAGACTGCAGACATAGTACAGGAGATGGTCAGAGACTGCAGACATAGTACAGGAGATAGCCAGAGACTGTAGACATAGTACAGGAGATGGTCAGAGACTGCAGACATAATACAGGAGATGGTCAGAGACTGCAGACATAATACAGGAGATGGTCAGAGAGTGCAGACATAGTACAGGAGATGATCAGAGACTGCAGACATAATACAGGAGATGGTCAGAGACTGCAGACATAGTACAGGAGATGGTCAGAGACTGCAGACATAGTACAGGAGATGGTCAGAGACTGCAGACATAGTACAGGAGATGGTCAGAAACTGCAGACATAGTACAGGAGATGGTCAGAGACTGCAGACATAGTACAGGAGATAGCCAGAGACTGCAGACATAGTACAGGAGATGGTCAGAGACTGCAGACATAATACAGGAGATGGTCAGAGACTGCAGACATAATACAGGAGATGGTCAGAGACTGCAGACATAGTACAGGAGATGGTCAGAGACTGCAGACATAATACAGGAGATGGTCAGAGACTGCAGACATAATACAGGAGATGGTCAGAGACTGCAGACATAGTACAGGAGATGGTCAGAGACTGCAGACATAATACAGGAGATGATCAGCGACTGCAGACATAGTACAGGAGATGGTCAGAGACTGCAGACATAGTACAGGAGATGGTCAGAGACTTCAGACATAGTACAGGAGATGGTCAGAGATTGCAGACATAATACAGGAGATGGTCAGAGACTGCAGACATAGTACAGGAGATGGTCAGAGACTGCAGACATAGTACAGGAGATGGTCAGAGATTGCAGACATAATACAGGAGATGGTCAGAGACTGCAGACATAATACAGGAGATGGTCAGAGACTGCAGACATACTACAGGCAATGGTCAGAGACTGCAGACATAGTACAGGAGATGGTCAGAGACCGTAGACATAGTACAGGAGATGGTCAGAGACTGCAGACATAATACAGGAGATGGTCAGAGACTGCAGACATACTACGGCCGATGGTCAGAGACTGCAGACATAGTACAGGAGATAGCCAGAGACTGCAGAAATACTACAGGAGATGGTCAGAGACTGCAGACATAATATAGGAGATGGTCAGAGACTGCAGACATAGTACAGGAGATAGCCAGAGACTGCAGAAATACTACAGGAGATGGTCAGAGACTGCAGACATAATACAGGAGATGATCAGAGACTGCAGACATAGTACAGGAGATGATCAGAGACTGCAGACATAGTACAGGAGATGGTCAGAGACTGCAGACATAGTACAGGAGATGGTCAGAGACTGCAGACATAATACAGGAGATGGTCAGAGACTGCAGACATAGTACAGGAGATGGTCAGAGACTGCAGACATAGTACAGGAGATGATCAGAGATTGCAGACATAATACAGGAGATGGTCAGAGACTGCAGACATACTACAGGTAATGGTCAGAGACTGCAGAAATACTACAGGAGATGGTCAGAGACTGCAGACATAATACAGGAGATGGTCAGAGACTGCAGACATAATACAGAAGATGGTCAGAGACTGCAGACATGTTACAAGAGATGGTCAAAGACTGCAGTTCCTATGGACATTAGTACATAATGGCCTACCGGCCCTCTCACCTAACCCAGCGATACAGCAACGTTTCCTCTGATCAGGAGTCAGCTCACTCTGAATTGCCCATGGTGACTCCGCTGGGTATCACCCAGATCTGTATTCCTGCAATGACTCCATTCCTTTCTCTGCGAGGGATGGCGCTAGGCTGTGTGGCTTTCCCTCTGGTGGCGCAGGGCAGCGGGGTTCTCTCTCTGATGGTGTTCCCTCAGCACTGTCCTCTCCCTCTGGAGTCCTGGGTGTACTTTCCTGACAGCTGTCCCGGCTCCTGGCTCTCTCTCTCTTTCCCATTCAGCTGAGCATGCTGTGTGAGCTGCAGTTTCCGTGTTACAGGACTCAGGACTATATGTCCCACAATCCTCTTCTCTGCTCCTTTTTCTATTCTGTTTCCTCCCTGGTTGATATGAAGGCGGGGGAAGAAACATAGTGGGCAGCTGTGCTGGCCAGCACCGCTCACTAGTACAGCAGCACGCAGGAGGAGAGGGAGGGGGGAAAGGAGAGGGAGGGGGGAAAGGAGAGGGGGGGAAGGAGAGGGGGGGGAGGAGAGCCCGCAGCTGCATTGGCTTTACTAGGGTTGGGGTCACCCCCCTTCCACCAACTATAGTTGCCCCTCAGTACAGACCCCCCTCCACTACATATAGACCCCCCTCCGGCAGTGCAGAACCCGCACTAAGAATAAACCCCTCCCTCAGTACAGACCTTACACAGTACAGATCCCCCCCAGGTAACCCCCCTCCATTTGTACAGACCCCCACAGGACAAACCACCCTCCATTAGTACAGACCCCCGCATTAGTACAGACCCCCCCTCCATTAGTACAGACCCCCCTCCATTAGTACAGACCCCCCCTCCATTAGAACAGACCCCCTAGGACAGACCCCCTCTCCATTAGTACAGACCCCCCCATCCATTAGTACAGACCCCCGCTCCATTAGTACAGACCCCCGCTCCATTAGTACAGACCCCCCCTCCATTAGTACAGACCCCTTCTCCATTAGTACAGACCCCCTCTCCATTAGTACAGACCCCCCCTCCATTAGTACAGACCCCCCTCCATTAGTACAGACCCCCCCATCCGTTAGTACAGACCCCCCCTCAGGACAAACCTCCCCCCTCCATTAGTACAGACCTCCTGACAAACCACCCCCCTATTAGTACAGACCCCCCCCTCAGGACAAACTACCCCCCTCCATTAGTACAACCCCCCACACACAAACCACCCCGTCCATTAGTACAGACCCCCCATAAACCACCCCCCCATTAGTACAGACCCCCCCTCAGGACAAACCTCCCCGCTCCATTAGTACAGACCTCCCGACAAACCACTCCCCCATTAGTACAGACCCCCCTCAGGACAAACCCCCCCCCCTCCATTAGTACAGATCCCCCCCACTAACCACCCCCCCTCCATTAGTACAGAGTAGACCCCCCCCAAAAACCACCCCCTCCATTAGTACAGACTCCCCCTCCATAAGTACAGACCCCCCCTCAGGACAAACCCCCCTCCATTAGTACAGACCCCCCGATAAATTAACCCCCCATTAGTACAGACCCCCTTCAGGACAAACTACCCCCCCTCCATTAGTACAGACTCCCCCTCACAAACCCCCCCTCCTCTATTAGTACAGACCCCCCACAAACCCCCCCTCCTCTATTAGTAGTACTAATAGAGGAGGGGGGGTTTGTGGGGGGGGAGTCTGTACCAATAGAGGAGTGGGGGTTTGTGGGGAGGAGTCTGTACTAATTTAGTACAGACCCCCCCCACAAACCCCCCCTCCTCTATTAGTACAGAATCTCCGAGTCCCCCCACAGACCCCCCCAGGACAAACCCCACCCGGGCGTGCAGCCGCGCCACCCGGGTGGAGAAGATCGTGACGGAGAGGAGAAAAATAAATGACAGACAGGCACTGTACGTCGCGCCGCGCGGCACGGACTGCCCCGCCCCCCAACTACGTCACTGCGCAGGTCTCTCTCCGAACAGAGAGCCGCTCCGATCTCCTCTGACAGGAGGATGGAGCGGACGGGGACGGACTTAAGCAGGAAACACAGCGCCGGCGGAGAGAGCGGCCTGTGGACACCAAGAAGAGCAGGAGGAGGGAGGGGAGCACTCTGGCGCTTGAGCGCCCCCACCTCTGTGGCGCCTGGGTGAACTGCACCCCGTGCACCCGCCTAGGATCGGCCCTGATCTGCCTTATTTACAGAGCTCCGTTCTGCTTCTGTGTACCGTGATCGCAGGTCCCAGCGGGCGCCCACATACGCGGACCACCGTACGAGTACAGCGGTTTGCGCTATCGAGCCGACCTGCCATCATATATATACAGTGGCTGGTCGGCAAATGGTTAAAATAAACATGAAATGAATATGGTAACATAAATACAAAGAAACAAAAGAAAATGGATGATCAATAAAAAAAAAGTGTCAACACTACAGTGGCAATCCAAATGTCCACTTCAAAGGTCAGCATATGCTATTTGTGATCCACCACCATAGAGAAAAACATATACGCTTACCAGAGTTAATGGACTATCATACCATAAGAGTCAGACACGCTTGTGTGGTTATACACCACTACACAAAGGGATGAACATATCTTCTATACGATCCCATGGGTATCGGAACAATGAATGAAGATCTGCAAGCCAGAAAAACAATTTATAAGTACACAATGGGGTTTATTTACTAAAGCTGGAAAGTGCAAAATCAGGCTCACTTCTGCATAGAAACCAATGAGCTTATAACCCCAGTTTGTTCAATTAAGCTTTGGTAATAAAACATGGAAGCTCATTGGTTTCTATGCAGAAGTGAGCCTGATTTCGCACTTTAGAGCTTTAGTAAATAAACCCCATTGTGTACTTAAAAGTGGGGTATGTCTGTATTACCAAAAGTATTGGAACACCTGACTTTACACGCACATGAATTTTAATGGCATCCCCGTAGGGTTCAATATTGAGTTGGCCCACCCTTTGCAGTTATAACAGCTTCAACTTTTCTAGCAAGGCTGTCCACAAGGTTTAGGAGTGTGTCTATGGGAATGTTTGACCATTCTTCCAGAAGCGCATTCGTGAGGTCAGGCACTGATGTTGGACAAGAAGGCCTGGCTCGCAGTCTCCACTCTAATTCATCCCAAAGGTGTTCTGTCGGGTTGAGGTCAGGATTCTGTGCAGGCCAGTCAAGTTCCTACATCCCAAACTCACTCATCCATGTCTTGCTTTGTGCAGTGGTGCGCAGTCATGTTGGAACAGGAAGGGGACACCCCCAGACTGTTCTCACAAAGTTGGTAGCATGAAATTGTCCAAAATGTCTTGGTATGCTGACGCCTTAAGAGTTCCCTTCACTGGAACTAAGGGGCCAAGCCCAACCCCTGAAAAACAACCCGACACCATAAACCCCCCTCCACCAAATGATTTGGACCAGTGCACAAAGCAAGGTCAAAGAAGACATGGATGAGTGAGTTTGGGGTGGAGGAACTTAACTGGCCTGCATGGAGTCCTGACCTCAACCCGATAGAACACCATTAGTAGCAATTAGAGTGGAGAATGCGAGCCACATCAGCGCCTGACCTCAAAAATGCACTTCTGGAAAAATGGTCAAACATTCCCATAGACACACTCCTAAACCTTGTGGATAGCCTTCCCAGAAGAGTTGAAGCTGTTATAGCTGCAAAGGGTGGACTAACTCAATAGTGAACCCTACGGACTAAGACTGGGATGCCATTAAAGTTTGTGTGCGTATAAAGGCAGGTGTCCCAATACTTTTGTTAATATAATGTATATAAAGATAATAGAGTGGAGGTACAGTATAAGCAGATTTGCTTGGGATTTTGGAAAAGCAAAATCTAAAACCTTGTTTTTCATTCATCGTTTTTTTTTTTTTTGTTTATTCTATTTAAGTATTGTGCTTCATTTGGTATGTAATGCGGGATGCCTGTGCTTACCATCCTCCTGACAACTGTCTTGTCTAGCTGCATCAATCAAAGACCAGCAGTCACCCTCCGGGAAGCGTCTCCTCCTTGTTATCGATTTACTTTGCACACTTTCTGGCATTTAAGCATGTGAAAGTGTGTGCACACAAGCCCGGCTTGTGTTGGGAAATGGTGACCTGCAAACCGTATCGGTAGAGGGATGAGCGTGACTTTGCGTCATATGGGCACGCACTCAAAGTTTCAGCGAATGTGCGAATGAAGTAGATCAAACTTTTTTTTTTTCAACATTTGCCCTCTTCTCTTAGTAAATCCGGCTGATAGTCTCCAATGTATGATGCTCACGTCACACAAAGGGGAATACTGAACAATCTTCTATCTTTATTTGACAAGGCAGTTGTTCATCGGTGTACATTGTCACTTGTTGGGAAAAGGGATTAGCGCAATAATGTCCTATATAAATTCATACTGAGAAGTCACTTTCATAAGACAAAAATAATTGGATGATAGATATAATAGATGTTTTTTTTTTTTTTCCTTTTACCACCAGCCTCAATACAGTGTTATTTTCCTCCAGAGTTTCTCATTAATTAAAAAAATTACACTTTTTCTTTTATTTCATGTGTTGATGGCTGTACATCAAAATCATGCATTGACTTAATTCATCCAGAGTGTTCCAAATTAACTTTTTAATCGTTTTTGTAACTGTTGCTGTTGAAGAAGTTGCTATAGTAACTATTTCTTTATAAAGATAATTTGAAGAGACAAAGACTATAAAATGTCCTAAAACAGGTACATGTTGTCAGTTTCCCTAGCTAGTAAATTCATAACGTGAGGGGAAAAAAAATAATTTTTGTATTTACTGGAACATTTCTTGGAGTTTATTAGGGGAGACCAGGTTGACTGATACATGAGGGTTATACCACTGCCTACAGGAGATTGGACACTGGCAAACAAAAGACTTACTCAGCCAGCTATAACCCCTCTGTAGTGGAGGGCAGAAATATAATTTTTTTTGTTTTGTTGAAATCAACAGTGTGTAACGCAATCAGCATATCTGCATAATCCATGTATTAGTTCCTGTGCCCCCGCCAGGGGATAGGAGATGAGGTTGATCTCAGCAGGTAGTGGAGACAGCATTGTATACTGTACCTGGGTAAAGCCAGATGCCCCGGCAATGCCAATTTTGATGCTCAGGTCTTGGCTGAATTCAAAGTACAATATAATATGCCTATGCTGGCAGGACAGACACAGAGGAACTCATGGCTGCAGGTCTCATTAGAAGAGGACCAGAAGGGACTTAGAGGCTTAGAACTGCTGAGTCTGATAGTTGGTATGGATGGTGTGCTACTTTCTGGAAACTGGGACTGTTGGGACATTGTTTCGTATTGTTTGTGCTGCTTTCCAGACACTGAAACTCCCCTTTTCCCCCACGTTGTAGACCCTTTTTCTGCCAGAGCCCTCCAAGGATTGTCCACCCTGCCCTTTCTGCTGTGTGCCCTGAATCCTCCAAGGATTGCCCTGCCTGTCCTCTCTGCTATGTGCCTAGAAGCCTCCAAGGATTGCCCTGCCTGTCCTCTCTGCTGTGTGCCCAGAGCCCTCCAAGGAGTGCCCTGCCTGTCCTCTCTGTTGTCTGCCTAGAGCCCTCCAAGGGTTGCCCTGACTGTCCTCTTTGCTGTGTGCCCAGAGCCCTACAAGGATTGCCCTGCCTGTCCTCTCTGCTGTGTGCCCAGAGCCCTTTAAGGATTGCCCTGCCTGTCCTCTCTGCTGTGTGCCCAGAGCTCTCCAAGGATTGCCCTGCCTGTCCTATCTGCTGTGTGCCCAGATTCCTCCAAGGATTGCCCTGCCTGTCCTCTCTGCTCTGTGCCCAGGGCCCTTTAAGGATTGCCCTGCCTGCCCTCTCTGCTCTGTGCCAAGATTCCTCCAAGGAATGCCTTGCCTGTCCTTTCTGCTGTGTGACCAGAGTCCTCCAAGGATTGCCCTGCCTGTCCTCTCTGATGTGTGCCCAGAGCACTGAAAAGATTGCCTGCCAGTCCTCTCTGCTGTGTGCCCAGAATCCTACAAAGATTATCTTGCCTGTCCCCCCTACTGTTTGCCCAGAACCCTCCAAGGATTTCCCTGCCTGTTCTCTCTGCTGTATGCCCAGAAGCCCCCAAGGATTGCTCTGCCTGTCCTTTCTGCTGTATGCCCAGAAGCCTCAAAGGATTGCTCTGTCTGCCTGTCCTCTTTACTGTGTGCCCAGATTCCTCCAAGGACTGCCCTGCCTGTTCCATCTGCTGTGCCCAGAGCCCTTCAAGGACTGCCCTGCCTGCCCTCTCTAATGTATGCCCAGAAACCTCCAAGGAATGCCTTGCCTGTCCTCTCTGCTGTGTGCCCAGAGCCCTTTAAGGATTGCCCTGCCTGTCCTCTCTGCTGTGTGCCCAAAGCTCTCCAAGGATTGCCCTGCCCGTCCTCTCTGCTCTGTGCCAAGATTCCTCCAAGGATTGCCCTGCCTGTCCTCTCGGCTGTGTGCCCAGAGTCCTCCAAAGATTACCCCGTCTGCCCTCTCTGCTGTGTGCCCAGAATCCTACAAGGTCCTGCCTGTCCCCCCTGCTGTTTGCTCAGATTCCTCCAAGGACTGCCCTGCCTGTTCCCTCTGCTGTGCCCAGAGCTCTCCAAGGATTGCTCTGCCTGCCCTCTCTGATGTATGGCCAGAAATCTCCAAGGAATGCTCTGCCTGGACCCCCCGCTCTCTCTCTCCCCTGGATCCAGCACAGGCTCCCAAGGCACTGCCTCCACGGATCCATCATGACAAGCGCTCCAGCCCCCAGACCACTCCACCCACAGCCATAGGCTGTTCACACTACATACAAACACTGGAGGGATGTCTCCTTGGGATTTACTCATGCAGGATAGAGAGATGGAAACACAATGCCCTGTGTTATGGAAATTTTTATTAATGTATGTTGTCAGATGTCCCCCAGTGTCAGTTTTGCTGTAATACGCTCATGCAAGCATATTCGCACATACAGACGTTGGTGGAAGACCATTGGTGGCACCTTGTTCTTAGGCCTATAGGCTTTAATGATAAGCTGCATAAGCCATTTAGCAATAGTGGAGCGAGAAAGAAGAAAAAGGAGTAATTTCCTTGGAGGAAGCCATAGCTAAGAGGTAATTCAGGCAACTCACATCACATACAAACACTGGAGGGATGTCTCCTTGGTATTTACTGGTGCAGGATAGAGAGATGGAAACAAAATGCCCTGTGTTGTGGAAATTTTTATTAATGTATGTTGTCAGATTTCCCCCAGTGTCAGTTTTGCTGTAATGCGCTCACGCAAGCGTATTTGCACATACAAGCGTTGGTGGAAGACCATTGGCTGCGGAAGCCTTCCCATGGATTTGGCAGATCTGTTTGCTCTTTTAGGGATGTTCGTTTATGCCTCACCAAGAGACTGGCCACCTCATGGCGATTGCATTAACGCTCCTAGCAAACGGATCTGCGTACATGGGAACCATAGCATAACCATACAAAAATTATGGTCCACTGAGCCATGATAGACTACGGCTTGCATCTTTGGTAGCAGTGGGAATGTGCACGCGAAAAGCAGCAGATCATGGTAGACGAGATTTTGCTAAGCTCAACGTGATACCAGCGTCTGTCTGTGTTACTTGGAAATTTACAAGCGCACTTTCCTGATATTATACAAGAGAGCTATGATTTAGAATTATTTGCGCATAAAATTTCTACAACACCTGGTTAAGGTAAAAGGGAGAAATCACCTTAGGGAGAAAGGAGGCCCTAGGCCTTACATCTTTGTCTCTGTGTAGCACCATAAAAAGTACAAGACAAGACCGCTAACTCAGAAACTAACCTTGTATAAAAGCTTGTGAATGAGAGCAGATAGGGAAATCTCTTCAAAGGACAGCTTTCGAATACCAGGCAGAACCAGGTTAAGGTCCCATGGTGGAAGTACAGGTGGAATTACATGAGCAACACCCTGTACACAACTAGGAAATGAGAGACAAGAGGTTTGGAAAAGAATCATGTGAGCTGAGATTTGACCTCAGATAGTACTCAAAGCCAAATGCTGATTCAAAACACACTGGAGAAAGGCTCGGATGCATCCCAGGATGCATACTGGGAGGGAAAATCCTTGCCCTGTGCCATTCAAAGTTAGCTTTTCAGATGTGATGGTGGACTTTGCAAAAGGTGTTTCTCCTAGCTTTTTGGAAAAATGAAATCATACAAATCCCTATCTTGTAGCACCTGGGCTTCATCAGCCATGTACTAGTCAGTGACTTTGAAGCAAGGTGGTGAACCAGTCCTTGGGACAGAAGATCCAGGCAATGTGGGAGAGCCCGCAGAGAGTCTGCCAGAAGTCTGATGAGGTAAAGGTAATACACCCACCTGGGCCAGTTCAGTGCAATGAGTATCATTGGAATGCCCTTTATTTCGATTCTTCAGGAGCTTCAGAGGGGGAAAGACATAGATCAGGTTGAAATGATCCTACAGAGACACCAGAGCATCCACTAATATGGCTAGAGGGTCCCTGGACCTGAAGACAAATCTGCTCAGTTTTTTTTGTTGAATGTGGAAGCCAGGAGGTCCATGTCTGTCAATCCCTATCTGTTACAGAGGTCTTGAACACCTCCAGCTTAAGAGACCACTCCCTGAAGTACAGAAATTGATGACTAAGAAAATCTGTTTACCAATTTATCATTGCTGGAATATGCACAGTGGATATGGCCAGAATGTGAAGTTCCACCCAAGCCAGAATTTAGTCGGCCTCTCTTTAGCTTCAAGTTGAATGGTTAATGTATACCACTGCTGTGGCATTGTTTGACTGAGTCTTGGTGGGATGACCCTACAGACGAGAGTTCTAATATGTTGACTGGGAGGTAAATTTCCTCCATCAAGTCCCCTGCACTAAAAGGGCATTCAAGACACCTCTCCAGCCTGTCAGGCTGGTGTCTGTCATGAGAATCTACCAGACCGATGGAAGGATTTCCCCTACTCCAGGGTTTGATTCTTGAGCTACCAGGCCAGGTCTAACCTGGTCCTGGATATCACAAACTGCCCTTCCAATAGAGGAAAGCAACGATTTAACGAATAGACTACATGCAGAATTGTGCACTTGAGACATTGAAGGTCTTTAGAAGACGAATACCCTCTTTTGCTTTGGGGACAGGTGACAGGTTTGAGTAGAAGTCTTTCTTGTCCTGTAACAATGACAAAGACTCCCTGAGAGAGCAGTTGTATCAAAGAAGCATGAAAATCTGCTCATTTTTACAGGGGTGTTGTCAGGCTTGACTACATAAAGTGAGGCGCAGGTAGAGCTTAAAAATTCTAGCTTGTAGCCCCGGACACTACATTTTTCACACAAGTATCTGAGATGCATTTGGACTAAGTGGTAGCAAATGCCAACAAGCGTCTCCCCACTTTGAGAAGTTGGGGCCCCCTCATTGCGAGGAGGACTGTTCTGTAGGCTTAGAGGCTTTGGGAATCAGGGTTTGTGGTGCAACTGGGTCCCAGGCTTGGATTTGGGCCTTAAAGCACTGGGAGAAGAGAAATAAACTCTTCTTAGCTTCTTTTGCAAAAGCAAAACACTCTTTCCCTCCCCTCATAACACCCTTGATAAAATTGTTACCTTCAAAACGCATACGGATCAAGGGTTTGATGCACTGATGTTAGGCAGACCAGCATTTAAGCCAAAGTGTCCCCCCCTGATATGTATAGATAGGAGATCCATTCTAGATAACAGACATACGACGTACGCAAGCCCATCAACATAGCAATGCAAGGCTGCAAAGAGTTGCAATTGCTGGAGGACAGAGAGATCAGTAATAATGGACCCTGGATTCCTAGACATATCCTTGGACCATACCCCCAGGGTCTGGCAGGTGGACATAATGGCTATAGAGTAAAGTCTACTACAAAAAAATAAGGCCTTAGAAAAGGCTTTCAGTCTTCTATTCACAGGATCTTTAAACACTGGACTGTCCTCAACAGGGACCGTCAGAGTCTTTTTAAGACATGAAATGGCTAGGTTCACAACTGGAGCAGCCCACTTCTTATGAAATTCTTTCTCGATAGGGTATTGCTGAGCAAAATGCTTCAAAGGGGTAACTGCTGTATCTTGATTAGGTCAGTCACTAGGTATGAGATTCTGCTACCGTCAGAGCACAGTTTTGGACCACACTTTGTTGTTTTGAACGTTTGTTTGAAATCCAGACTTTCAGTCAGTTCAGCGGGAGCATGGGGTTCCTCCTTAAATTCATCCATATGGTGATTACACCATTGAAGTGATTACATCCACTAGAAAGTAACATATTTACTTCCTATGATCATCAACTCCATCTAGTAGTGACAATGTCGTATTTTCCTGATTCAAACTATTCCTTTGAAGAAAGAACATCCAACCTGGAGATAAAATTACCTAGTGGCCATCGATTTTTCCAGCGTTTGCACAGAACAAATGCACAGGTAGTTTTTTCAGGAAGAATAGCTCTGCAAATTTTATATAAATACACCCGTGTGTGTACATGTGTATGTATTTCCATGTATCCTCCTGCCTTACTTACAGGATTTATGTGCTAATGGCTGCCATTGCTAACTTCTAAAAGGCTAGTTGTCTAATTGTCTCTAGTTTTAATACCCGCTGGATCACTGACCCAGAACATTTATGTAGGAGTCACAACTACAGCCTTCCTCCTCCTGTAGTAAACTAGGGGGATGGAGCAGTTCCTAATGAAATGCAATTGTTTTGCAAGAAAAGCAGGTGAATACAAGATGCAACAATTAATATCTACACAAGCTAAAAATGTTCAACTGCTTCAAAAGCAGAAAACAAAATGGTATAATAATATGCCTTTAATATGCTATATTTATCTATGTTATTATTATTATTATTATTATTATTATTATTATTATTATTATTATACAGTATTTATATAGCGCCAACAGTTTACGCAGTACTTTACAATATAAAAGGAGACAATACAGTTGTAATACAATAAAATACAAGAGGAGTAAGAGGGCCCTGCTCAGAAGAGCTTACAATCTAATAGGGTGGGGCAGGTGGTACAAAAGGTTGTAACTGTGGGGAATGAGCTGATGGAAGTGGTAAAAGATTAGTAGGAGATAGGAGTAGTGATAGGCTTTCTTGAAGAGATGAGTTTTCAGGTATTGCCTGAAGGTAGCAAGTGTAGGGGATAGCCAGACAGGTGGCGGTAGAGAGTTCCAGAGGATGGGAGAGGCTCTGGAGAAATCCTGGAGACGAGCATGGGAGGAGTAGGTGATAAAAAGAACATTCCATTTTTATATTTTTTTTTATTTAGCCCTGACCATCATAAGTAAATTATGTACAAAAGCACTATACATTCCGTTTCATTTTGTTTATGACTAGTAGTGTTTTATGATCTAGGCACATTTCAGATGACATCTTCTAAGTTATGTTATGACCAGGCCTTTTTTTCAGCGGGAAGTGGGAAAATGCAGTTCCGGGAACCTTCAGCACTGAATGTACTGTATGTGATGGCAATGGGTGCTGAGGTGTGCTGGAGGGTCTATTGATGCTGGCTGCTGGGGGATCTATTGTCACCGGAAGGGATCTATTTTATTAATGTATTTATTACAGGTACTTTTAGGGCTGTCAATTTACGCAGCGCTTTACATATACATTGTACATTCACATGAGTCCCTAACCCTCAATGAGCTTACAATCTAAGATCCCTAAAGCATATTCATACACTAGGGACAATTTTAGACAGGATCCAATTAACCTACCAGCATGTCTTTGCAGTGTGGGAGGAAACCGGAGCACCCGGGGGAAACCCACGCAGGCTCTTTTTTTGCATGGGGGGTCTGTTTTTCTGGAGGGGGGAGTCTTTGGCTGCTGGGAGGAATAGGAATCAATTGGAGTGGTCTATTGATGCTGGCTGCTGGGAGATCTGTTGTTGCTGGGGTGATAATTTGTTGGGGGTCCATTGTTGCTGGGGGGAGGGTCTATTGTTGTGAGGAGGATCTGTTAGTGGAGGGGGACTATTGTTGTTGGGGGGGTCTATAGTTGTGGGGGTGGTCTGTTGTTGCTAAAGGAGGATCAATTGTTGCTGGCGGGGGTCTATTGCTGTTGGGGGATCTATAGTTGCTGGGGGATCTATTATTGCTGGCAGAAGGGGACCTAGTTTACTGCCTTTCCTGTTATCATTAACAAATTCCATAAAAATTACCTAGCACCACAAAATGGTACTTGGTTCAGTATTCTTTAAAAGGGCGGTACTGGGAGATGGGTAGGGGGTGGAACCAAGGGACGGTGATCTGAGGTGGGTAGGGGCGGAGACAAAGAGTGACCCAGAAGGGTAAGTTCCTGTACCTATAGTGCCTTTAAAAAATATTCATACCCTTGACATTTTTCAAATTTTGTCATGTTACAACCAAAAACGTAAATGTATTTTATTGGGATTTTATGGGATAGACCGACACAAAGTGGCACATAATTGTGAAGTGGAAGGAGAATGATCAATGATTTTAAAAATGTTTTACAAATAAATATCTGAAAAGTGTGACGTGCAGTTGTATTTAGCCCCCTTTACTCTGATACCCCTAACTAAAATCTAGTGGAACCAATTGCCTTCAGAAGCCACCTAATTAGTAAATTAGTAAATCTACCAGTGTGTAATTTAATCTCAGTATAAATACAGCTGTTCTGTGAAGCTCTCATATGTTTGTTAGAGAACCTTAGTGAACAAGCAGCATTATGAAGACCAAGGAACACACCAGACAGGTCAGGGATAAAGTTGTGGAGAAGTGTAAAGCAGGGTTAGGTTATAAAGAAATATCCCAAGCTTTGAACATCTCACGGAGCTCTGTTCAATCCATCATCTAAAAATGGAAAGAGTATGGCACAACTGAAAACCTACCAAGACATGGCCGTCCATCTAAACTGACAGGCCGGGCAAGGAGAGCATTAATCAGAGAAGCAGCCAAGAGGTCCATGGTAACTCTGGAGGAGCTGCAGAGATCCACAGCTCAGGTGGGAGAATCTGTCCACAGGACAACTATTAGTCGCCCACTCCACAAATCTGGCCTTTATGGAAGAGTGGCAAGAAGAAAGCCATTGTTGAAATAAAGCCATAAGAAGTCCTATTTGCAGTTGGTGAGAAGCCATATGAGGGACACAACAAACATGTGAAAGAAGGTGCTTTGGTCAGATGAGAGCAAAATTGAACGTTTTGGCCTAAAAGCAAAACGCTATGTGTGGTGGAAAACAAACACTGTACATCGTCCTGAACACACCATCCCCACCGTGAAACATGGTGGTGGCAGCATCATGTGGTGGGGATGCTTTTCTTCAGCAGGGACAGGGAACCTGGTCAGAGTTGATGGGAAGATGGATGGAGCCAAATACAGGGCAATCTTAGAATAAAACCTGTTAGAGTCTGCAAAAGACTTGAGACTGGGGCAGAGGTTTACTTTTCAACAGGACAACGACCCGAAAGATCCAGCCAGAGCTACAATGGAATGGTTTAGATCAAAGCATATTCATGTGTTAGAATGGTCCAGTCAAAGTCCAGACCTAAATCCAATTGAGAATCTGTGGCAAGACTTGAAAATTGCTGTTCACAGATGCTCTCCATCTAATCTGACAGAACTTGAGCTATTTTGTATAGAAGAATGGGCAAAAATGTCCCTCTCTAGATCTGGAAAGCTGAAAGAGACATCCCCAAAAAGACTTGCAGCTGTAATTGCAGCAAAAGGTGGCTCTACAAAGTATTGACTCAGGGGGGCTGAATACAAATGTACACCACACTTTTCACCGTCCGCCGGCCACCCGCGATCGTGGGAAAGAGAGGCAGAACAGAGGCAGATCCCCGTTCTGAAAGGGGAGGAGAGAGAGATCAGCTGTTCCTAGTGATCAGGAACAGCGATCTCTCTCTACTCCCAGTGAGCCCATCCCCCTGACAGTTAGAAAGCACCTCCCTAGGGAACACTTAACCCTTTGATCACCACTAGTGTTAACCCCTTCCCTGCCAGTGCCATTTTTACAGAGATTAGTGCATTTTTGAAGCACTGATCACTGTATTGGTTTCACTGGTCACCAAAAAGTGTCACTTAGGGTCATATTTGTCCACCGAAATGTCGCAATTCCGCTAAAAATCGCAGATCAACGCCATTACCAGTAAAAACAATAATAAAAAAAAAAAGTCCAGAAATCTTTCACCTATTTTGTATACGCTATATCTTTTGCGCAAACCAATCAGTACACGCTTATTGCAATTTTTTTTTACTAAAAAAATGTCGCAGAACACATATTGGCCTAAACTCATGAATATATTTGTTTTTTTATTTTTATTTTTTGGATATGTATTATAGTAGAAAGTAAAAAATAATGTTTTTTTTTTCAAAATTTTTTTTGTTTATAGCGCAAAAAATAAAAATCGCAGAGGTGATCAAATACCATCAAAAGAAAGCTCTATTGTTGGGGGAAAAAAAGACATCAATTTTGTTTGGGTACAGCGTCGCACGGCCAGGCAATTGTCAGTTAAAGTAACGCAGTGCCGTATCGCAAAAAGTGGCCTGGTCAGAAAGGGGGTAAATCCTTCCGGGGCTGAAGTGGTTTTACAGAGGAATAACATGCAGATGTCCCTGATTCTCTACTACAGGTATCAGAGGTATATCTGTTCAGGACACATTTAGGTCCTACTACAGACATCATTTCTTTTGCTCACTTCTGGATATCCGTCAATACCCAATGATGAATTTCCACTTTCAATGTGTCTTTGTCATACCTAAAATATTTTATGTCTTATTAATTGTGTCCTACATTAATATAAGACATGTGAACCTCATTTCACTGTATAAGCACTCCATGTTTTTGTATGAATTTTTATAAACATTGTTTGGAGGTATAAACTTATATTAAAAATAAACCTTCCCACTAGATGGTCTCACATATGACATAAAATAATCATTATACAATTTTATTAATGGTTTTATGGATTCTTTTATGGTCATACTCACGTGTAAGCTGTTTTAATGTTAGTTTAATGTGCTAATATTTTCATTTGATTAAATATACATTTAAATACATGTTTGTTTTCACAAGTTTATTCAAAGATATGCAACTTTTTTAACCTCCACTTTGCTGCTAAAGTCAAGTGTAAAGCTTCCCAGAGCCATCGGATGGCCATCTTAGCCACCATTTTGATAGCAGTCAAGCAATGGATGGCGTACACATGTTCAACTTCAACTGAATAATCATAGTATAAGAAATTTTCATTGTCCATTGTACAGGCATAGTAGAAGAAAGAAATACATTTGGTGGTTTGCTCTAGGCCAGTGGGCTCCAAACCTTCTAAACAAAGGGCCGCAGTTTGGAGACCACCGCTTGAGGCAATTAAATTATACTAAAGAAATATATCCACACCAGAACAGACTTTTAAGGCATCCACTTACAATAATATAAAAATCGGAAATATTTCATTTATATATCCATTAAGAACAACATAATGGTTAAAATAATTGCATATGCACTTAAGGGAAATACAAAATGTTGCATTCCCGGTATTGGAAAGCCATATTCCTATGTAATAACAATACACATACAGTATATAACTGTAGATGGAACAGTAGATTAAACATCTATGGCTGTGGATGTGACTAGCCCGATCTCAACGCATTTCCCAGAATAGATTTCCCCTCCTTCAGGAGATCAGGTGAGATGTACAATAGATATAAAAACATGTAAAGATGCTGGAAGATTGGACACTGCCACTATTGCTCTGTCTACCGGGAGGATGCCAGAACCACCCAGTCTGCGATGGGGAGGAAGCCACAAGAAGCACAGTGGCTAAATGGTTAGCACTTCTGCATGGCAGCACTAGGGTTGTTGGTTTGAATCCCAACCACTACTCAACCTACCTGGAGTTTGCATGATCAAACACCCAGAAGTCTATGGGGCTCATTACCACACGTCTCCTGGCCAGGAAGATAATCCCCACAGAAGTCTATGGGGATTCATTGCTGAGAAGTAGCTAGGGAATGAGGACTTGTGGCGCTAAATGTCAATGGCTGCAGTTGTTGGGTCTGAGTAAATGGCATCTCTGGAGGGGGAGGATGAGATCATTTAGGTAAGCGGAGAGGGGCAACAAGAATAGGTCCACTTTAAAGGTTCATTTATTATTATATCTTTATTCTGATCGATAGCTATTTTAGATGTATTTCTGAACTATTCCCTTTTTTTAAATTACAGTAAGACCACAGAAAATGATCAGATAGATGGGCTTTGGTTATGGAGATAAGCATCTAGTGATAGGATTTTTGATGTTTTAGCTAGTAGTAGTGTAGCATCCTCCTAGTGTAGAGTAGGCTGGTAAATAAATCAATTTAGCTCCACTGTAATCAGAGGAGCAAGAGATTGATTAGTGAGGGCTGCTCAGTACTTTACAGGCTGCTGCTCTGTTGCTTCTCCCTGTCTTCTAGTGGATTCTAGAACCATAGTGGAGGGGGGGGGGGGGCAGGGCATGAATATTTATGGAACTCCAGTCAATCCCTGGGGAGGTGTGCCCAGTAGGTGGTAAGAGAGACTATAAGTAGTCTAAGGCCTGAGCAGCAAAGAGCAGTGTTCCTGGGTCCAGTCCTGCAGGAGGGGATCCCTGTGCAGGGGCTCTGCCTCTAGTGCAGGACCTTACAGCAAGCTTTTAGGAAGACAAAGTCCCAGCTAGGCTGAGCCGGGGGACCTATTTGCACGTTGAAGTAAGGAATCAAGTTGGGTCTAGAGAAGCTCACTGGAGAGAGCCAGGACGAAGTTGGTGGGAAAGAGTCTAGCTGTCCTATGGTGGTGTGAGTCAACATCTCCCTCACTAGGAAAAGCCTGGTGTATATTGGCAGGAGGCAACTGATGGTCCTGTGGCTATGTGAGTAAATGAGCAGGAGTTGTGTCACCGGCACAAAAAAATATAAATTAATCTGTGTATTATTTCAGTGTGTATCTTTAAATTTATGTGTCGGATCTGCTGCAATCATGAATTCCCCACCATTGGTGTGGGATAGGCAATGTTTCAATATATTTGATAACTGCGCTAACCCCAAAAATAACTCTTACCATATACCTATAACCAGGGCTTTTTTTCCTCAAACAATAGGTGCTGGAACTCAACCACGACCGCCCAAAACCCCTCCCCCCACACACACCCTCCAAATCACATCAAATAGTTGGTGTGGTCATATTTCACAAACAGTAGAAGGGTCTTAAAGGGGCATTACATATCAGGATTGCATTACATACAGAGTGCAGAGTTCATGGGGGTTACACACGGAGTGCAGAGCTTTCACTTGTAAACACAGAAACCAGACTTCTGTGTTTACAAGTGATTGTGGTGAGCAGGCACCAAAGGGTCTGAGCCAGAGGTGGTGGAACTGAGTTCCACCAAGTTCCCCCTGAAAAAAAGCCCTGCCTATAACAATGAATACTAATATACATCTAACAATATACCAATCATTTGTGATTAAATTTAGCCATGGAAGATACTGTGTTGACTGTATATACAATATACCACTATATAATTGAAAAAAATTGGGTATATATAGTATAGAATATATAGAATATTTCTATATATACACACAAGTTTTATTAGATTATATAGTGGTATATTGTATATACAGTCAACACAGTATCTTCCATGGCTAAATTTAATCACTAATGATTAGTATATTGTTGGATGTAAATTAGTTCTCACTGTTATAGGTATATGGTAAGAGTTATTTTTGGGGTTAGCGCAGTTATCAAATATATTAAAAGATGTGAGTAAATGACCCCAGCGTTGAAGAGAAGTGACTGAGTGTAGCTTTTAACTCTGGAAGGAGTACAGGTCACCATCAGCATAGAGATCCTGTGGGACAGAAGTGAGGAGTCCTCAAGTTGTTCAGTTCTACAGCTTTCCAGGGTATCCTATGCTCCCTATCCCTATCCAAGTTCATTGTTTTTAATAACCCCCCCCCACCCCCCCAAAAAAAAAAAAAAAACCTAGACTGTTTTTGGAGCCAATGGAAGAATGCAGGAAATGCTGTGTGCCTGAATGTGTAAGCTCTGAGGGAGAAATGGGACCGAAATTCACCAGCGGCTCTTCAGGGTGTGCGCTACAGTAGGTAGTCACATCCAGAGCTGGATTTGTTCAATAATGTGGAAGACGTTTCGTAGCTTCTCCAAGCCACTTCCAATGACATGAAAGATGATGTTTTGATGTTTTAATTTCCATATTTCTATTCCCCCACCTCTCCCCCTCAGATCGTACCTCTTGGGCCTTGGCACACATATGACTGGAGCTCAAGCATTGCTTTTTAATGGTGAAAAATAATTTGTTGCTTTATATTATGACACGCTAGGAATTTTTCCATGCAGATTTGTAAAATTTTCTGACATTTCTTGAGACATTTAAATTGCTGATGGTAAATTTTGATTTCCACTAGGAATATCAATATCACTCTCTTCTTGATGTATTACCAGTCAGAATTCAACTCTCCAAGGCTGGTTTTAATCTGAACGGAGTTTGTGAAGAAGCAACATCAATAAACTTAGCACTGATCCTTTAATACAAGTGTCTGAAAAGAAACAGAGGTTACAGTGGTTGTACCTACAGTTTGTGCCCTGTTCTAAATGGGGCTCAAAAAGGGCCCTCCCCCCTTTTTACTGCTCAGAGATGAAACTTACATCAGCCATGGCAGGGGCTGACTGGCAAATTTTGGCTCAGGGGGCAAGTACAACCCAGAGGCCCATGGTGCAGCGACTCGCCCCCTTTCTGCTCCCCTCTTCCATGCCTCCTCCCAACCCCTCCCCAGACTGAAGCTCCACTCCAGATACTCTAGGCAGATCGGGCTGGACAGCACCTGCTGCACCCACTCCTGGTTACCGAACTGGCTGGTAGGGGGCAGTCGGGGGCTGCAGGGGGGAGCCACGGCAGCTTAGCTGTGGCTGGTCAGGGGACGAGAGTCTCCGGTGGAGCACAAAGTTAGCCTCTGTTTGGACACAATGTCCATGTCCAGGAGTCAGCCTGCACTCTGTCCTCGTTCTCATCCCGAACTCAGTAGGACACCGAATTTTTACTTCTCTTCACCAGGAATCCTTTGGGAATGTCTGTGGTGGAAGCAGTGCAGCCTTTTTACGGGGCATCAGAGCAGCCCAGGGAGCAATTGCACCCTGGCCCAGTCTGCCCCTGGCCATAGCAGAGTTGTCAAACTTTGTGGGAACAGTTTGGAGATGGCCCCTTGCTGTTCCAACATAACTGTGCACCAGTGGACAAAGCAAGGTCCAAAAAGACATACTGCAGACCTAATAGAGGAAATGAGAGTCAGAGAGTGTGAACATACTACATAGTTGGCTGGAGATATGCTGTAGAAGACAATATGAAACTGGGAACATGTTACATGAGGCTAGTAGAGATCAATGCTATTACCCTAAATAACAGTGGCGGCCGGCCCACAAGGGGCGCCCCCCCAGCCCGAACCATGTGTGTGGCCGTGCACTGCATGGGGCGCCAGACCAACAGGTCTCTACCAGGTCCGTCACCCCCTCACAAGCACGTGACCAGAGCTTAAGGCCTCAATGGGCCTGTTCATGTTATCCTTGGGGCGCAACCCTCCAACGCTGCGATACCAGCGAATCAACACTCACCATTGGCTTCCGGCTTCGAAGACCCAGGACACGGAAAGACCAGGTCAACACAGAAGCCACGGCGCTGGGCACCAGGGGAGCCGCGATTGCTGGAGGGCTCTGCCCGTAGGGTGAATGCGGACCTGGAGGGGCCCGCCCACCCCCCTTAAAATCCACCAGTACCAGCCGCCACTGCTAACCAGTTGGAAGGCAGGGGCGACCATCACTACTGTGTGTTGCAAAACAAGAGTGGTCAATATATGATAGCCCCTTATACATATATGATCGCATCTATTTGCTGGCGCCCCTGCATTAATCCATGTTTATATCAAAGTTTTTTTGGTCCTCATGCGTCCCCTGTGATCACACAGAGTCTCCCCTTCATATTTCTGTGGACTTGCTTGATGACTTTTCTTCATGTCTCTCTGGAGATTTAAGAAAAGTGGTGGTGGTCCGTAAAAATCCCCTGAAGAAGCCAATGTTGGCGAAAGATGTTAGGATATAGCATCAAGTATTGATCACCTTATATAGATTGGGCACCAATGACTGCTAATGTGATATGTATCACACTCCGATTTTTTTATTGAACCCAATAATTGTTATTTTATGAATAAACCTTCTATTTTCATAAAAAAAAATGTATTCCTTGTAATTGTGGGCACCGCTATAATCCCAATCATCCTGTTGCTGCTATTTTCAATTAAATAGGGATGAGGTGCCGGATATTATAGTGTCACCCAATCTATTATTTGAGCTATTACACTGCTAACCAATGTTCCCACTACAGACTGCTGAGGTCCGAGATCTGCACACCAAAAACCAAAGGGCTGTATGTGACCCTCGGGCTGCACGTTGGGCACCAGGGCTGTACAGTGTTAGATGACCTTTACAGAGAAAATAAAATGGTGAACTAACACTTTAATTAATATGGGCAACTTTAGAACGGCCATTATATTTTCTTGAGAAGCTCTTTATTTATATAGAACTGCACTATTTTTTCCGAATCCAATGCTCCGGAACCGTACTTAATCTTTCCTCGCCATTGTGCCTCGACCACTGCTTACGTCTGGATACACTGGCGTTGAAGTGATAAATATGTTGTTTCAAGCTCTATTTTACCCACGGGACGTCCATTTCTAATGAATTTTTCTCACAAAGCCAAGAAGCTCATAATCTCGGTGTCAGAAAAAAAAAAAAAAAAAAAGTGAAAACTGATTTGGTTTAATTCTCTAAGGAGTCGGGGAATTAAAGAAAAACACAAGTGGGAAGGTTTCCCCCTTCTGAAAGCAAGATTTTGTCGGGGTTCTTTGACAGTCTTTTAAATAAGCACATCCGGCTCTGCGTTATAAATAAAGAAGTGCTGGACAGTCATTTGTGTGGATTAAAGTTGTTAACATTTATCAATTGCATGTTTTTTTCTAGAACTCCCAAATTCCAGCTCCAAGCATCTCTTTGTAGTGAAGGATTGATGGTGGGAGTGCAGAGAAATCTGATGAATTTAAAGCTACAGATGAGAGGAAGCAAAGCTGGCTCGATCTCCACTCAGATACTATTAGTGTTCCCTATAAATCATCCCCTGTTTATAGCGAGGATACAGTTGAATTACCATCTGGACTTTTTAACCTTAAAAATGTATTTCTGAAATCATCTTGAATAGACACTTTAAACTCTCCCTTTCATCTCCCCTTGCTTGTGCCAGGTCAATAAACATCGGGATGCTGTTTGTAAAGGTTAAAACAAATAACGAGCGTCTTTTTATACGGGACATCGATCATTTTTATATATTTTACATATTGGATGGCTATCGTTTTTTTTTTTTAGAGGGACCGAGTCCAAGTGGATGCATTCCCGTACTGTGTAAGAATTCAAGATTTGTAACATTGTATTATAAACAGTGAGGCTGACTTGTGTGAAGAAACAAAGGATGGCCGCACTCCTTTACTATTGGAAAAGTAAAAACATCAGCACACTATGGTACATAATCAGGGGGACACGGGTGACGCGTTTCACACGGCATGTGTGCTTTGTCAGACCCTTACATGAAATAACCACCTCACACACACATGTATATATGTATATATATATATATATATATATATATATATATATAGATCTATAGATATATATATATCTATATATCAATAGATCTATAGATATATATATTTATAGATCTATAGATAAATATATATATATATATATATATATATATATATATATATATATATATCTATAGATAAATATCTATAGATATATATATATATATATATATATATATATATATATATATATATATATATATATATATATATATATCTATAGATAAATATCTATAGATATATATATATATATATATATATCAGAGTATCACATGTAATCAATTATCCAATCAGGTGATTAACCGCCAGAAGCGGCTTTGATCGGGTCTCGGATCTAGTAACACGGAAGCGACGTCACAACGTCACTTCCAGTTAACTGGAGCCTTAACCACTTCAGCCCCGGCAGAATTTACCCCCTTCCCTGACCAGAGCACTTTTTGCGATTCGGCACTGCGCCGCTTTAACTGACAAATTGCGCGGTCGTGCGATGTTGTTCCCAAAACAAAATTGACGTCCTTTTTTTTTTTCCCACAAAGAGAGCTTTCTTTTGGTGGTATTTGATCACCTCTGCGGTTTTTATTTTTTGCGCTATAAACAAAAAAAGAGCGACAATTTTGAAAAAAAAAACACAATTTTTTTTTATTTTTTGCTATAATAAATATCCCCCAAAAATATATAAAAAAATTTTTTTTTTCCTCAGTTTAGGCCGATATGTATTCTTCTACATATTTTTGGTAAAAAAAAAATTGTAATAAGCGTATATTGATTGGTTTGCGCAAAAGTTATAGCGTCTACAAAATAGGGGATAGATTTATGGCATTTTAATTATTTTTTTATTTATTAGTAATGGTGCTGATCTGCATTTTTTACCGGGACTGCGACATTATGGCGGACACATCGGACACTTTTGACACTATTTGCACTGATGCACTGATTACTGTGTAAATGACACTGGCAGGGAAGGGGTTAACCACTAGAGGGCGATGAAGGGGTTAAGTGTGTCCTAGGGAGTGATTCTAACTGTGGGGGGGATGGGCTTCAAGTCACATGACAGCGATAACTGCTCCCGATGACAGGGAGCGGTGATCTCTGTCATGACACTAGGCAGAACGTTAAAATGCTTTATTTACATAGGCACTTTCCTGTTCTGTGGCTCCATGACATGATCTCCGGGAGACCAGCAGACATCAAGTCTGCCTGCTATCCCCGCCTCTTAAAGGGGACGTACAGGTACGCCCATTTGCCCACCGCTGCCATTGTGCCGACATATATCGGCGTGCAGCGGTCAGCAAGTGGTTAAGATGGCAGTTTCCAACTCCTGTTTTTTTTTGTTTTTTTTTCTCATCTCCCTCTCTCCTTTTCCCACACAGGAATACACACTTATCCAAAAAATAAGAACAGTGACTTTTTAAATCTAAATGAAAAAATATATACATATCAAAAAACAAAACGAAAATACAAAAAATATGTATATTTCCAAAAAAGAAAAAAAAATGTATAAATGAGTAAAAAATTAAAAAGGAAAAAAAAAGAAAAAAAAAGAAAAAACCAAAAGAGACATCATAGCAGAAAAAAAAAAAATTAAATACACCAATCCAGGATGTTATAAATAACCATAATCCAATAAGGTAAATAACAACCTAAGGCTGATTATCCATATATAAACATCAAATTACTCATAAAAATGTGTTAAGTCCCATTCAAAATTAAGGCCCATCGGAATTCTAGCTTGCAAGGAAAAAATCCAGAAGACTTCTCATCTGCACAAAAGCCTAAAACTGTCCCCACCCCTCCTGAGGGTGGCGACTTTTTCGATGCCCTGAATCTGTATCAAAGAAGTATCACCCCCATGAGCTCCATTGAAATGTCTAGCCACATTGGTGTTGTGTTCTTTCTCAGTATTATAGACATGATCATGCAAACGATCACGGAGTCTTCTAGTTTGTGAGGTTGATTTACAGAAGGCAAATAGGCTGTTCACTTTGCAAGCAAATTTTCTCTTAGATTGGTGAATGAGGCGATCGCTGACCATCCAATGTTCAAAAATACTGTTTTCTTTTTGTTCTTGGCTTCTTGCACATGATTGAGTATTCTTTGTAAAGTGAATTTTTACCACATTTAGGCTCCATGCACAGTAGGAGGTTAAAAAAAAATGCTGGATAAAAAAACGCTCATATTAGGATTTTTCTGCTGATATTTTGCCGTGTTTTTGCCGGTGTTTTGCAGTGAATAACAGGTTGAGGAGCGGGGGCGGCCGCCACATCCTTAACCCCTTGAAAACCAGGCCTTTTTCTGACACTTGTTGCTTACAAGTTAAAAACAGTTTTTTTTTTTAGCTAGTAAATTACTTAGAACCCCTCCACATTATATATATTTTTTTCAGAGACCCTAGAGAATAAAATGGCGGTCGTTGTAATATTTTCTGTCACACTGTATTTGTGCAGAGGTTTTTCAAAAGCAGGTTTTTCTAAAGTTAGCAGATTTTTTTTGTAAAATGTGAAAGATGATGTTACGTTGAGTAAATAGATACCTAACATGTCACGCTTTAATATTGCACGCACTCGTGGAATGGCGACAAACTACGGTACTTAAAAATCTCCAAAGGGGAAGCTTTTATATTTTTTTAACTGGTTAGAGCTACAGTACAGAGGAGTTCTAGTGCTAGAATTATTGCTCTCGCTCTTACGATCGCAGCGGTGCCTCACATGTGTGGTTTGAACACATTTGCGGCCGCGACTTATGTATGCGTTCGCTTCTGTGCACAAGCATGGAGGGATGGATTGTTTTAATTTTTTTTTTTTTTTATACTGTCCCTACATTTTTTTTATCACTTTTATTGCTGTCACAAGGAACGTAAACATCCCTTATGGCAGTTATAGTCACGTGTCAAGTAATTTTTTGGAGGGATCTGGGGTCTATAAGAACCCAAATCCCCCCTTTGCACTTAAAAGCATTCAAAGCGCCAAGTTTGGCTGTTTTGAATACTGCCATTTTTTAAAAATCTGAAAATGTGTCAAAATTGTCCGATGTGTCCGCCATAATGTCGCAGTCACGATAAAATTCACAGATCGCCGCCATTACTAGTAAAAAAAAAATAATAATAATAAAAATGCTATAAATATATCCCCTATTTTGTAGACGCTATAACTTTTGCGCAAACCAATCAATATACGCTTATTGCTATTTTTCTTTTTACCAAAATATGTAGATGAATACATATCGGCCTAAACTGAGAAAAAATTAGCTTTTTTTTAAAAAAAAAGAAGGGGATATTCATTATAGCAAAAAGTACAAAATATTGCTTTTTTTTCAAAATTGTCGCCCTTTTTATGTTTATAGCGCAAAAAATAAAAACCGCAGAGGCGCCACCAAAACAAAGCTCTATTTGTGGGAAAAAAAGGACGTCAATTTTGTTTGGGTGCAACTTCGCACGACCGTGCAATTGTCAGTTAAAGCGACGCAGTGCCAAATCGCAAAAAAGTGCTCTGGTCAGGAATGGCGTAAATTTTTCCGGGGCTGAAGTGGTTAAGGCTCCATTTAACTGGAAGTGACGTTGTGATATCGCTCCCGTGTTACTAGATCCGAGACCCGATCAAAGCCGGTTCTGGCTAGTTGGTTGGGCTTTCCGGTGGGACGGGAGAGCCTGGGTGAGCCGCTGAAGGCGGTTAAGTAACTGATAACTGATGAGCTGTCAGTGGGATTCCCCACGCCATTTAAAAAAAAAAACTTTTTGTGTGGGGTTCCCCTTAAAATCAGTAACAGACCCGAAGGGCCTGGAATGGATTGGAGGGGGGCCCCATGTAGTTTTTTTTTTATAATGTCGGCATTCCCCGCTGACAGGTTGTTAAGGACGTGGCTGCCGCCTGCTTCCACCCAAAAAAGGAAGCTCTGCTTGTCTGCATCCTTCCCCCCTTCGCTGCCACATTTGGCACCTTTTGGGGGTAGCGGGTATATGGTTTGGACAGGTACCTGCTCCCACTTCAGGCTCAGTTCACCGCGTCAAAGTGAACCAGAAGTTTGCAACCCCCTCCTTCCCTCCACAAGGCTTCAGTGCCAGTTTCCCTTAGCCAAGATGGCGTCGCCAGCATCTGAGAGCCGATTCAATCTGGGGTGAGGACACTGCTGGATCCCCGGACAGGTAAGTGCCCTAATAGTTAAAGTCAGTAGCTACGGTATTTGTAGCTGCTGACGTTTCATTTTTGGGTGGGGGGGGGGGTCGGAATTTTCTGCTGGAAAATAGTTCTCAAAAACGCAAAGCAGGGAGTTTTTTTTTTCTGCTCCTAAACGCTGAGCTTAAAAAACGCCTCTGGACTTCAAAAGTGTGCATGGACACATTGGATAACATTATTTGCTTCTAGAAGCAGAAAAGAAAAACACTAAACGCTGCTCCTAGGAACATTTTTTTCAAGCTAGTGTGCATGGAAAATACTAAGCTAGGGGGAAATTCCCTTGCAAAGCGAACAGCCTATTCGACTTTTTGGTAAACGAACCCATTTTTTTTTCATCAAAGAAGAAATACCAATCTCAATAGCTAGATTTTTATTCTTTACTTGTTTATTATTTACTATATTATCTATTATATTTATTGAAGGCAAATAGGCTGTCCTTTTTTTTTTAAAGGTGCACTTTTTAAAAGGAATTTTCACTTATCTTATTGAATAAGGCAAAGGTCTGCTGACTCTCAACATCCAATCATATGCAAACTAAAATTCATATTTTTTTTATTTTTTCCTTGCAAGGGAATGGGTATTTATTGCAATGTAATTTTTCAAAGGAACCCTTGTATCTCTCATCAAAAAAGAAACCTATATTTTTTATTTATTATTTACTATATTATCTATTATATTTATTGAAGGCAAATAGGCTGTTCTTTTTTTTTTTTTTTTTTTTTTTGAGAAAGTGCACTTTTTTTAAAGGAATTTTCCCTTATTATTATAATAATACAGGATTTATATAGTGCCAGTTTGCACAGCGCTTTACAACAGTGGGGCAGACAGTACAATTACAATACAATTCAATACAGGAAGAATCTTATCTTATTTAATAAGGCAAAGGTCTTCTGACTCATCCAATCATGTGCAAGCTAAAATTCTGTTTATTTTGTATTTTGTATTTTTTTCCTTGCAGGGGATTGGGTATTTATTACAATGTAATTTTTCACCACATTCCCTAAGCTAAAGGAAAATTCCCTTGCAAAGTGAACAGCGTATTTACCTTTGGTAAAGGAACCCTTGTATCTCTCATCAAAAAAGAAATACCAATATTTTTATATTATATTTAATACCTATATTTTTATTATAGTACTGTATTATTTATTATATTTATTGAAAGCAACTAGGCTGTTCACTTTGCAAGAGAAGGTGCCCTCTGAAAGTTAATTATTTCTTAGAGAATAAGGTGAAGCTCTGCTGACTTTCATCATCCAATCATGTACAAGCAAAAATACATGTTTTTTTTCTTTCTTTCCTTGCACATGATTGGGTGAGCTAAGGGAAAATCTCCTTGCAAAGTGAACAGGCTATTTGTTTTTGGTAAATGAGCCCCTTTATCGCCATCAAAAAGAAAATACATATTTTAGGCATTAAAATATTTACTTAGGTGCGCGCAGCCTATTCTATTAGAGTGTGCACCCTAAAACACACGCATGTTTGTGTCTACATATATATATGACCCCGGCACATCGATCTCCCTGCTGGCATAGTGAAAGAGAAGTGTGTGAACAGAGTGATAATGCAAATGCGCATGGGGTGATTAGGGTGTGCCCAGGCACATCCGGTACACCATGTGCGCACGCCTATAAATACTTATTTTAATACCTATTTCTATCTTTTATAGAGAAAATTGAGTACTGTCCGTGATACTTTTTTTATTTGCACTAACATACAATTTTTCAGGACAAGCTTGTGCTTGAAAAATTGTATGTTAGTGCAAATAAAAAAAGTATCACGGACAGTACTCAATTTTCTCTGTCACAATTGCACTAATACGGCTACAACAAATCAAGTATGATGGAAGATACTTTATCTTTTATAATATTTTAAAATATTTTTCTGATGATACAGATTTTTATATTTATTGTTTACTATTTTTTTTTTATTCTGATCACTGTTCTATTTTTAGCTTTCAATCTATTTTGGCGCTTCAATCACCCTCACCTGTGCCCAATGCAGCATGAGCAGTGCCCAATGTGGCCTGTGTGTTCCCAATGCAGCGTGGCCTGCCCGTGCCCAATACAGCCTCACCTGTGCTCAATACTGCCTCACCTGTGCCCACTTGTGCCCAGTGCAACGTGTCTAGTGCCCAATGCAGCCTCACCTGTGCCCAATGTATCCTCACCTGTGCCCACTGCAGCCTCACCTGTGCCCAATGCAGCGTGGCCAGTGCCCAATGCAACGTGGTCAGTGCCCAATGCATCGTGACCTGCCTGTGCCCAATGCAGCATGTCCAGTGCCCAATGCAGCCTCACCTATGCCCAATGCAGCGTGGCCTGCCCGTGCCCAATACAGCCTCACCTGTGCCCAATGCAGCGTGGCCTGCCCGTGCCCAATACAGCCTCACCTTGCCCACCTGTGTCCAATGCAGCCTCACCTGTGTCCAATGCAGCATGACCTGTGCCCAATGCAGCGTGACCTGCCTGTGCCCAATGCAGCGTGTCCAGTGCCCAAGTCAGCCTCACCTGTGCCCAAGTCAGCCTCACCTGTGCCCAATGTGGCCTGCCTGTTCCCAATGCAGTGTGGCCTGGCCGTGCCCAATACAGCCACACCTGTGCCCACTTGTGCCCAATGCAGCCTCACCTGTGCCCATTACTGCCTCACCTGTGCCCAATGCAGCCTCAACTGTGCCCAATGCAGCGTGACCCATGCCCAATACAGCCTCACCTGTGCCCAATGCAGCCTCACCTGTGCCCAATATTGTCTCACCTGTGCCCAATGCAGCCTCACCTGTGCCCACCTGTGCCCAATACAGCCTCACATGTGCCCAATGCAGCCTCACCTGTGCTAAATACTGCCTCACCTGTGCCCAATACTGCCTCACCTGTGCTCAATGCAGCCTCACCTGTGCCCATCTGTGCCCAATGTAGAGTGACCCGTGCACAATGCAGCCTCACCTGTGCAGAGAAAGAAGCGAGCCAGTGGCAGAACTACCGGGGAGGATGAGGAATGCATACTGCAGCCCTCAAATGGCTGTTGAGGGCTGCGCCTCTATATATGTCAGCCCCCCCATACATACGCACACCTGTATATATGTCAGGTGTGG
Source organism: Lithobates septentrionalis (assembly GCA_037952835.1). Classification (NCBI taxonomy): domain Eukaryota; kingdom Metazoa; phylum Chordata; class Amphibia; order Anura; family Ranidae; genus Lithobates; species Lithobates septentrionalis. The sequence goes on along the minus strand of JBBDGP010000266.1, from coordinate 729,213 downwards.
ACCTGTATATATGTGGAGGAGCGCCACCTGCAGTGGAGAAAGTAGACTGCACCTGCCTAAAGTAGCATCAAGTTGCTAGCAAGTAGCAATGCAAAGTTGCGCTGGAGGTCACACGACTTTTAGGTGGCAGCAGAGTGAACCGAGCCTGAGGAATGTTTGCATAATCCTTGCACATTGTATCAAACAATACCAGTGCTCTTGTTTGGTGGCCGGATTAGTTCACATTGGACCACCATCTGAGGTTTGTGGTTACCTTTTCTAACTTAGAACAAGGTATTTGCTTTCACGGTGAACCTGGATGTCGGCTTCACATGTCATTGTCACGTTAGGCCCCACATTTGGTTCGGCATACCTTGTGCTCTTCTAATATCCTACAAACCCTTTATAAGCCTTCTTCTACTTATCAGCCACCGACATTGTTATTTTTGGCAAGGACATTTTTTTTTTTTTTCATTTCCAACTGAAATAGCTTTAAAACTTTTGGTTCATCATATTCCATAAAATACTTCATCTATATGAATACAAAGGTTGCGGCTCTACATTACTTTTATTAATGTTGGAATAAGCGCCATATATTACACTGGAGGTATTCCGAGCGTTAACCTTGTCTCCTAAATTTTGTCTGTGAGAGCGAAGAAAGATTTTTTGGCCCACTGCACAAATTATCGCAAAAAGCATCGCTTTATCACCCAGCCCCCCCCTCCCCCCCCCCGGCTTCAATAAGAGCCTCCAGATCGCACAATCTTTTAACATAAGGTGAAGGTTTCTGAGCCAGACTCTTACGGAAGATAACCCTTGGTTAAGCTTTGGATTGATGCCACATAGCATCCTCTGAGATGATTTTGTAAATGTGGCCCTTCCTGCACGGAAGTCTCTCGATTTCCTGGATTTACCTTAAACTCTAAAGTTCCAACTAGTTTTGTGTTTCATATAATGCTGCGTCTTCCGCTTGGACGCGCGTGTGTCAGATTATCTGCTAAAAGGTTATGACCTACTTCCTGCCACTGCGGACACAGGAAGAGGAACTGAACAAGCACACAAGGAGTGATTGGATTTCAAAGGTCAACAATCCCAGGAGGTCGCTTAGAGATTAGTCAAAGAAACTCGCAAAACTGTAGCCTTCGCAACACAAAGGAAAAGCCTCACGATTTTTCTTTGGCTGTGTCGGAAATCACTTTTCATAACAGCTGACAAAGTAGCCTGCCTAACAATGGGCAGACGGCGATGTTTATTTTATATATTATCGGCGGAAACAATGTGAAGCTATCAGGGGCCGTAACTTTGGACACACCTTGGCTGATGAAAGGCCATTCACAATGCCATGGAAGTTAAATCATTCTGTCCAGAGGTTGAATGCATTAATGTTGTAGAACTCTGGCCCTCTGGCTTCCAAATGTAGTCTTTTAAATCAAAAGGTTAAGTGTATAAATTATGCTGAAAGAATGCATGTTGGAAGAGCGGGCGAGGGAGGATTCCTCCGGGGTGGGTGGGATAAGTCAGTGTCCCGGAACTCTCCATTCTTCATTTTCAGTGTATTAGACAGATAAGGATCGTTCGGCATTCCCTAGACAGTGATAAAATGTGCGGCTGTGATTGGCACGGTATGGTTTTATTAAAATATCTCTCCTTTTTATTGCGAGTTGTAACAGTTTAAAGGAAAATATAGCCTTTTATATGGCTGAAGGTATCTTGAAAAATGACAACCAAATCATGCAGGCAGCCGATGTTTAATCCTTTAACTACTTCAGCCCCGGAAGAATTTACCCCCTTCCTGACCAGAGCACTTTTTGCGATAAGGCACTGCGTCGTTTTAACTGACAATTGCGCGGTCGTGCGACGTTGCATCCAAACAAAATTGACGTCCTTTTTTTCCAACAAATAGAGCTTTCTTTTGGTGGTATTTGATCATCTCTGCGGTTTTTATTTTTAGCGCTATAAACAAAAAAAGAGCGAAAATTTTGAAAAAAAAGCTATATTTTTTACTTTTTGCTATAATAAATATCCCCAAAAAATATCTAAAAAAACACATTTTTTCCTCAGTTTAGGCCGATATGTATTCTTCTACATATTTTTGGTAAAAAAAAAAATCGCAATAATCGTATATTGATTGGTTTCCGCAAAAGTTATAGCGTCTACAAAATACGGGATAGCTTTTTGGCATTTTTATTATTATTTTTTTTTATTAGTAATGGCGGCGATCTGCAATTTTTATCGGAACTGTGACATTATGGCGGACACATCGGACACTTTTGACACTATTTTGGGGCCATTGTCATTTATACAGCGATCAGTGCTATAAAAATGCACTGATTACTGTGTAAATGACACTGGCAGGGAAGGGGTTAAACACTAGGGGGCGATCAAGGGGTTAAGTGTGTCCTAGGGAGTGATTCTAACTGTGGGGGGGATGGGCTACCTAGGACATGACAGCGATCACTGGTCGCCATGACAGGGAGCAGTAGATCTCTGTCATGTCACTAGGCAGAAAGGGGAAATGCCTCATTCTGCTGCTCCGTGACACGATCGCGGGACACTGGCGGACATCAAGTCCGTGGGTCCTGTGTATGGTTGCCACCTCATCCCTTTAAACCCGAACACATATGAATTACACAGGTTCTGGGGATAATTTAATGCAGATAAGGCACCAAGTGAGTTTAGTAACCACCTTAATCAGCCACACAACCTGTGTAATCAATATGTGTTCGGGTTTAAAGGGATGAGGTGGCAACTCTAGTCCTGTGGGCACGGTCATGGAGCACGCGGCAGGCACGTGCGCCCCGCCGGCGGCACGTGCGCATCCACAATGCCGCGTCTTAAAGGGGACGTACCTGTATGCCCATTTGCATAGCGGTGGCATTGTGCCGACGTATATCGTCATGCAGTGGTCGGCAAGCGGTTCATCACCTCAATACCGGGCACTTTCACCCCCTTCCTTCCCAGACCAATTTTCAGCTTTCCATGCTCTCGCACCTTGAATGACAATTGCGCGGTCATGCTACACTGTACCCAAATTAAATTTTTATCATTTTGTTCACACAAATAAAGCTTTGTTTTAGTGCTATTTATCCACCACTTGTTTTTTTATTTTTTGCAATATAAGCGAAAAAAGAGTGAAAATTTTGAAAAAAAACAATATTTTCTACTTTCTGTTTTTCCCACTTACAGACCGTAAGATTTTCCCCCTTAATGACCAGGCCATTTTTTGCGATACGGCACTGCATTGATTTAACTGACAATTGCGCGCTCGTGCGATGATGTACCCAAACAAAATTGATGTCCTTTTTTCCCAAAAATAGAGCTTTCTTTTGGTGGTATTTGATCACCTCTGCGGTTTTTATTATTTGCGCTATAAACAAACAAAGAGCGACAATTTTGAAAAAAAAAAACACTATTTTTTACTTTTTGCTATAATAAATATCCCCCCCAATAAAAAATTCTTCATCAGTTTTTTCCTTCTCTTCACTTTGCCACTTTCATACATCAAGGACATGTTTACTGTGGTTTATCCCGAATGCTAAGATACATCAGTGGACACAACTGTCACCATTGAGTCATGTCTGTCCCTCGCATGTTCCCCCCGGTGGGTTATTGTCGGCCTCATCCCTTCAGCTCCCGGGCCGAATGCATCCCGTGGCCGCCTCCTAGAGGATCACTTCTTGAACCTCGGCTTAGCCATTTTAGATACTGCACCTAATGTTCTACTCCTGAAGAAGCGAGCAGTGGCTCGCGAAACACGCCGAATTATAGATGCCAGCGGGCCCAGACTGGCCATAGGGCACACCGGGCACTTGCCCGGACTGGCCATAGGGAACACCGGGCACTTGTCCGATGTGCCAGGGCCACATGTGCTGGTATGGCCAAAGCAGTTGGGCTGCTCCTTGAGCCCGCTCTGCTCACCTGGTCTCTCTGTGTTCGGCCGGCCAGTTCCGTTCCGCCGTCAGGCTGGGGGGGGGGGGGGCGTAAACTACAGGTCAGGTGATTTGTGACCATGACGCGGGAGGGGATCTGGAGGAGACACACCGAACCACAAAGAAGGCTAGCTCCCTGTGCGCCTGGATAGGAAGAGCGGCGGGGCGGCTGCATAGAAGAATCAATATTTTTATTCTACTCCTGCAGCCTCTTAAAACTTGCTTCTCCTCCTCCCCCTCCCACATGCATTCAGTGGCTGCAGAAGCAAGATGGAGAGATTGATTCTTCTATATCCTCCCATCCAGCTACTTTCTGCTGCCCCTCCTGTGCTCTCTGACCCCCCCCAGGCTCTCAGGTCCCCCCATGTGCTCTCCACCCCCCCCCCAGTGCTCTCTGATCCCCCTGGGCTCTCAAGTCCCCCCATGTGCTCTCCGCCCCCAGTGCTCTCCACCCCCCCAGTGCTCTCTGACCACCTGGGCTCTCAGGTCCCCCCATGTGCTCTCCACCCCCCGCCCCAGTGCTCTCTGACCCCCCCCTGGGCTCTCAAGTCCCCCCATGTTCTCTCCGCCCCCCAGTGCTCTCCACCCCCCCAGTGCTCTCTGACCCCCCTGGGCTCTCAGGTCCCCCCATGTGCTCTCCACCCCCCGCCCCAGTGCTCTCTGACCCCCCCCTGGGCTCTCAAGTCCCCCCATGTGCTCTCCACCCCCCAGTGCTCTTTGACCCCCCATGGGCTCTCAGGTCCCCCCATGTGCTCTCCACCCCTGCAGTGCTCTCTGACCCCCCTGGGCTCTCAGGTCCCCCCATGTGCTCTCCACCCCCGCCCCAGTGCTCTCTGACCCCCCCCTGGGCTCTCAAGTCCCCCCCATGTGCTCTCCACCCCCCAGTGCTCTTTGACCCCCCCATGGGCTCTCAGGTCCCCCCAGTGCTCTCCACCCCCCCAGTGCTCTCTGACCACCTGGGCTCTCAGGTCCCCCCATGTGCTCTCCACCCCCCGCCCCAGTACTCTCTGACCCCCCCTGGGCTCTCAAGTCCCCCCATGTGCTCTCCGCCCCCCAGTGCTCTCCACCCCCCCAGTGCTCTCTGACCCCCCTGGGCTCTCAGGTCCCCCATGTGCTCTCCACCCCCCCGCCCCAGTGCTCTCTGACCCCCCCTGGGCTCTCAAGTCCCCCCATGTGCTCTCCGCCCCCCAGTGCTCTCCACCCCCCCAGTGCTCTCTGACCCCCCTGGGCTCTCAGGTCCCCCCATGTGCTCTCCACCCCCCCGCCCCAGTGCTCTCTGACCCCCCCTGGGCTCTCAAGTCCCCCCATGTGCTCTCCACCCCCCAGTGCTCTTTGACCCCCCCCATGGGCTCTCAGGTCCCCCCATGTGCTTTCCACCCCCTCAGTGCTCTCTGACCCCCCTGGGTTCTCAGGTCCCCCCATGTGCTCTCCACCACACCCCCAGTGCTCACTGACCCCCCTAGGGCTTTCAGGTCCCCCAAAGTGCACCCCCTTGCTCTCAGGCCCCCCCATGCTCTCAGCTCCCCCATGTGCTCTCCCCCTGTGCTCTCCAGCCCTACCATGCTCTCAGGCCCCCCCCTGTTCTCTCAGCTCTCCCCACCCATGTGCTCTCCACCTCCCCCCAGTGCTCTCTGACTTCCCATCCTTTTCTCTCACCCCTGTGCTCTCCAGCCCCCCCCCCCCGTGTCCTTCGCCCCCACTGTGCTCTCCGCTCCCCCCCATGCTTTTCAGCCTCCTAGTCCTGTGCTCTCAGACTCTCCTCAGTGCTCTACAGCCCCCTAGTTCTCTACAGCCCCCCACTGTGCTCTCTGCCCCCCTATGCTCTCCAGCCCCTCCTTCCGTGCTCACCTGCCCCCCCACAGTGCCCTTTACTCCCCCACATTCTCCAGACCCCCCTATGCTCTCTGACATCCCCTCGTGCTCTCTGCCCCCCCCATGCTCTACGACCGCCCCTGTGCTCTTTCCCGGTCCCTCTCGCCTCCATTATGTTCAGTCTAAAATGCCCACACCTGTTTTTTCTCCCAGTCCGGGCCTGGGTGCCAGTACAAATCAAACATTATATACAATTACATGTATATGTTTTCAAGCAATTTGTCCTCATGCTAACAGCTTGGCTTTTATGTTTGTGCATTTACTCAGGTTTTAATAAACCATGTTACAATTTTTTTTTCTCTTCTTTGTTGGCCCCCATGCTTGCCTCATTCAAAGTCCCATGGGCTATTTTTCTTTTGTTGCGTTCTTCAACAGTTTACGCCAATATGTATTTTTCTACATATTTTTGGTAAACAAAATCGCAATAAGCGTATATTGATTGGGTTGTGCAAAGGTTATAGTGTCTACAAAATAGGGGATAGATTTATGGCATTTTTATTATTTTTTTATTTTTTACTACTAATGGCGGAGATCTGCGATTTCTAGCGGGACTGCGACATTGCGGCGGACAGATCGGACACTTTTGACACTTTTTTGGGACCATTGACATTTATACAGCGATCAGTGCTATAAAAATGCATTTTTTACTGTATAAATGTCACTGGCAGGGAAGGGGTTAACACTAGGGGGCGATCAAGGGGTTAAATGTGTTCCATGGAGGTGTTTTCCAGAGAGGGAACTGACTGGAGGAGGAGAGAGATCGCTGTTCCTAATAACTAGGAACAGACCATCACTCAGTACTCCCCTGACAGAACAGGGATCTGTCTGTTTACATTGACAGATCCCCAATCTGGCTCTCTTTCCCACGATCACGGGTGGCTGGCAGATATCGCGGCCGCCGGCCATGCGCATCGGGTCCCCCGCCGCACAGCGGGCATGCGCGCATGCCTGCTATGCCTCTTATAGGAGCCGATGTACACCTACGATGGTTTGCGCATAAAAGCCAACCTGCTGCAGTATAATGATGGCGGCTGGTCGGCAAGAGGTTAAAAGAAATCCAATAAAATCTAATTTCCTCATACATTTAGGCCAGAATGTATTCTGCTACATGTCTTTGGTAAAAAAAATCCTGATAAGTGTATGATAATAGGCTTGTGTGATCACGGACAGATGTGCGCAGATGATCAGGGACAGATGTGTGGGGACACTGTTTTGAGGACAGTAGGCCTGTGAACAGTGTGTAAAAAAAAGCTGTAAAAAAACAACTCATACTCACTGATCACCGGCCGGCTGCAGAGATCCGCTCTCCTTCTCCTCACTGACAGCTGCAAAAGGCTGTGTTTGGACACAGCCATCATGTGATCAGGAGGGCCAATCACAGGGCCCTCCTGCCGATCCGGGATGCGCCGTGTCCGGGTGACACGAGCGCATTGGGATGGCGCGGCTGCACGGGCACGCAGCCACGCAATCCCACTCCTTCTGAGGGACTTTCAGGTACATCCACTCAGCCGTTTATGTGCAGCGGCCGTGTGGGAAGTGGTTAAAGGAGCATTCCACCTTTTGCAAAAAAAAAAAAAAAAAAAAAATAATAATAAATGCACCCATACCGCAAAAAGCAAAGACATGCATTAAAGTGTATGTAAGGCTCCATTCACACTTGTACGACTCAAAAATTGTGGTGGCTTTGGAGTGCAACTTTGATGCAACTTTGGATGGGTGCGACTTGGATATAATTGTTATTATTATCATTATTATACAGGATTTATATAGCACCAACAGTTTACGCAGCATTTTTACAACTTGAGGGTAGACAGTACAAAAACAATGCACTTTAATACATTAGGAATCAGAGGGCCCTGCTCATTAGAGCTTACAATCTAAGAGGGAAGGTCAAGAGATACAAAAGATAATAAATGTGGGGGATGTGCTAATGAAGAAAATAAATGTACAGCTGTTAGGTGGGGTCCAGATAGGCTTCTCTGAAGAGATGAGTTTTCAGGGATCGCCTAAAAGTAGATAAAGTAGGAGATAGTCTGACGGATTAGAGCATTCCATAGGATAGGAGAGGCTCAGGAGAAGTCCTGGAAGGTGAGTGTGGGATGAGCTGACAAGGGAGCTGGAGAGCAGGAGGTCTTGGGAGGAGTGAAGAGAACGATTTGGTTGGTATTTTGAGACTAGGTTAGTAATGTAGATGGGGGCCAGGTTGTGGATGGCTTTGTAAGTTATTGTTAGTATCTTGAATTTAATTAGTTGACTGAGGGGCAGCCAATGGAGAGATTGGCAGAGATACAACTTTGGCCTTCACCAATGATTACAGACAATTGTTGTGCACAAGTTTCATTGTATAACTTTCAGGTATGACTTTCATGCAACTTCTGAGAGTTAACATCGAAGTCTATGGCCCTCAAGTTGCATGAAAGTCGGACCAAAGTAGTGCATGAACTACTTTGAAGTCGTTGAAACTTTAAGTTGCACATATATGAATGGTTACAATTGGAAAACATGAGGAACGACTTGTCATGAAACGTTGATGTCTACAGTTGCATGACAAGTCGCACAAGTGTGAATGGAGCCTAAACCTGACATAAAAAATGAACAAAGCATATCCCTCTATAGTGGGTATTTGTCTCAATCCAGAGCACTAAGGGGGAGATTTACTAAAACTGGAGCACACAGGATCTCAAGCTTTCTTTTGGTGGTATTTGATCACCCCTGGGGTTTTTTATTGTTTGCGCTATAAGCAAAAAAAGACGGACAATTTTGAAAACAATATTTTTTACTTTATGCTATAAAATATATCCAATAAAAACATTTTACAAATCAAATTTTTTCATCAATTTAGGCCAATATGTATTCTGCTACATATTTTGGGTAAAAAATAATCCCAATAAGCGTATATTGATTGGTTTGCATAAAATTTATAGCGTCTACAAAATGGTACATACTGTATACTGGAATTTTTATTTATTTATTTATTTATACTAGTAATGGCGGTGATCAGCAATTTATAGCGGGACTGCGATATTGAGGTGAACAATCTGACACTAACTGACACTTTTGACACTTTGTGGGAACCAGTGACACTAATACAGTGATCAGTGCTATAAGTATGCACTAGCACTATATTAATGACACTGGCTGGGAAGGGGTTAAATATCTAGAGCAATCAAAGGGTTAACGTGGTTGTAAAGACACAAGGTTTTTTACCTTCTATGCATGAAGGTAAATCTGTGTGCAGCAGCCCCACCCCCCACTACTTCCCCGAGCCCCATCTCCATCCAGCGATGTCCTTGAGAGCCTTGCCTTTCTGGGGAGTCACACTCCTAATTGGCTATTGACAGCAGCGGTAGCCATTGGCTCCCGCTGCTGTCAATCACAGCCAGTGAACCAGTCAGGAGGGGGCGGGGGTGAACCGCTGCTCTATGTGTAAATGGACACACAGAGCAGCGACTCGGCTCAAGTGCCCCCATAGTGAGCTGCCTGCTGTGGGGGCACCCGACAGAAGGGAAGAGCCAGGAGCGCCGGCGTGGGCCCCGAGAAGAGGAGGACCCAGGTTGCTCTGTGCAAAACCACTGCACAGAGCAGGTAAGTATAACATGTTTAATATTTTAATGAAAACAAATGAAAGCTTTACAATCACTTTAAATGTGTGCCTAGCCAGTGTTTTTGTTTTTACTATGTGGTGCTTTTACTAAGGGATGAGCTGGATTTTCTTCTCTGCTTTGTAGGGAAACAAAAACCGCCACGTCCCCACTGACAGGACAGAGGTCTGCTTTGTTTACATAGGCAGAGCTCTGTTCTGACTGTCTCCTCGCTGATCAGTGGGTGTCGGCGGTCATCCATTGGCCGGCACCCACTGATCTGCTTCTACTGTGATGCGGCGCGCCGATAGCGCATACCCTCCCCCTACCCTCAAGTGCTGGATCACTTATCTAGTACGTGATCGAGCACAGGAGAGCCGCCTTGCCGCCGAATATGCATGTTATACAGTCAGCAAGCAGACATGCTATGAGTCCATGGGGGAGATTTACTAAAACTTTTGCACACAGAATCGGGTGCAGCTGTGCATGGGAGCCAATCAGCTTCTAACTTCAGCTTGTTCAGTTAAGCTTTGACAATAAAACCTGGAAGCTGATTGGTTTCTATGCAAAGCTACTATCAGATTCTGTGTGCTCCAGTTTTAGTAAATCTCCCCCCCATGCGTACGTCCTTCTGGATGCTGGAATAACATAGAATGCGGAGTTGGAAGGTCCCCTTATATCTTTGACATTCTCTCTTCCAATGGCTTTTATTTTAACGCTATTCCAATTGCCCTTCAGTCTCAAAATTAATTGTGTTTGCTGCTAAAAGGCCAAGGCGTTTTAAGGTTACTCCTGGGTCTGAGCAGCCTATGTATCTTCAATAAAAGGCTTGATTGCATTCAGTGGAGAGGAGTGCTGGGAGAGATTTGCTTGACCGAGGCTATACATTACAGTCCAATTAGTGTGGAGATCACCGCAGAGTCTTTAACTTTATCTAGTAACTGTCCAGACCCGTTAATAGAGACTCCAGAGAATCTGCTAGAAGGGAATTTCTGATCTCCTGGAGTGGCATTGAAGGATACCCCATTATAAACTTGCCTTTCTCCGAAAAGAGAAGAAAATTGCTAATGGAATTAAGTTATTTTAATGTACTTTGACTGCCGGGGCTAAGTGCGTCCTTCAGGATCAGCGTGGATGTCTTCCTGTGTTATCTCATTTATCATCTGTTCCAACATATTCGTTATCTGTGGGCCCAGTTGTGATATGTTTTTGTGATAAAGGGGATTTGTCCTTCAAAAAAGAGCACTTTTCTATGCAGCAGTCCACAAGTTACATAAGAAAAAAGTGCCCAGTTTATTTTACAATATATTGCCATCCTTCATAATGATCTCCAGGGTCCAGGTACAAAGTAACATCAAATGTCCCAAGGCCTTGCTGCTTTGTGTATAGGTATGCACAGCCTATTGCATCAGAGTGTGCACCCCAAAGCTCAAACACACGCTATATTGTCAAAAGTATTGGGAAACCCGCCTTTACACACAGATGAACTTTAATGGCATCCCAGTCTTAGTCCGTAGGGTTCAATATTGAGTTGGCCCACCCTTTGCAGATATAACAGCTTCAACTCTTCTGGGAAGGCTGTCCACAAGGCTTGGGAGTGTGTCTATGAGAATGTTTGACCATTCTTCCAGAGGTCAGGCACTGATGTTGGATTAGAAGGCCTGGCTCACAGTCGTCACTCTAATTCATCCCAAAGGTGTTCTATTGGGTTGAGGTGCAGGCCAGTTAAGTTCCTCCACCCCAAACTCACTCATCCATGTCTTTATGGACCTTGCTTTGTGCACTGGTGCGCAAAGGATCTCCTCTCCTCTCCATTATCTGGATGACATCACTTCCTCCTGTGTGGTCCATGCGGAGCCGCCCATCCTCCTGTCCTCTCCATGATCTGGATGACATCACTTCCTCCTGTTTGGTCCATGCGGAGCCGCCCATCCTCCTGTCCTCTCCATGATCTGGATGACATCACTTCCTCCTGTTTGGTCCATGCGGAGCCGCCCATCCTCCTGTCCTCTCCATGATCTGGATGACATCACTTCCTCCTGTTTGGTCCATGCGGAGCAGCCCGTTATTCCTGTCGCTTCCTGTTTCCCTGTTCTCTCCTCCACAGACATCTGGACCCCGGGAGACACACTGGACTGTGGCAGCCTTTGAGGGGGGTGATTTCCTAACACAATGCGTATGTTCTGCCTATATCTTGTAAGTGCAATGTACCTTGTGCAATAAACTGTCTTACTAATACTACACTTTGGTGCGCCTCCTTCTCCCCTCCTTTCTGTCATAAAGACATGGATGAGCGAGTTTTGTGTGGAGAAACTTGACTGGCCTGCACAGAGTCCTGACCTCAACCCGATAGAACACCTTTGGGATGAAATAGAGCAGAGACTGCGAGTCAGGCCTTCTCGTCCAACATCAGTGCCTGACCTCACAAATGCGCTTCTGGAAGAATGGTCAAACATTCCCATAGACACACTCCTAAACCTTGTGGACAGCCTTCCCAGAAGAGTTGAAGCTGTTATAGCTGCAAAGGGTGGGCCAACTCAATATTGAACCCTACGGACTGATGCCCTGTACACACGGTCAGATTTTCCGACGGAAAATGTGTGATAGGACCTTGTTGTCTGAAATTTCGACCGTGTGTAGGCTCCATCACACATTTTCCATCGGATTTTCCGACACACAAAGTTTGAGAGCAGGCTATAAAATTTTCCGACAACAAAATCCGTTGTCGGAAATTCCGATCGTGTGTACACAAATCCGACGCACAGAGTGCCACGCATGCTCAGAATAAATAAAGAGATGAAAGCTATTGGCCACTGCCCCGTTTTTAGTCCCAATGTACGTGTTTTACGTCACCACGTTCAGAACGATCGGATTTTCCGACAACTTTGTGTGACCGTGTGTATGCAAGACAAGTTTTTTTTTTTTTAAATCTTTATTTTTTATTTTATATTTTATAAAGAACATACAAACACATAGTCTATACTTAGTCTTTCCATAGAACAGTGCATACTGTACAATATAGATCTAAGAGTTTAGACAAAAACAGAATATAAACAGAGGGGCAAGGGAGAAAAGGGAAGAGGAATAAGGGATTAGGGTATCTCTTCGCCATTGCAAACCCTCAAAAAGTCACATTGAATTATAAAGGGTGTCCCGCCCCAGCGGCCCCGGCCTGTTCCTATTTTTCCCACCCCCCATCTATGCAGTGGGGGGGTATGACTCAGCCTCAAGGCCATCAGGTGGATCCCTCAGGAGGGGGGCCACAGGCCTCCAACTAACCTCCAGCACAAAGGAAGCACCCTCCGGGCCCCCTACAAGGCCAACTCAGCTGCTGATCTCACTAAGGTGCCGAGGCCACCAGGCGGAACCCCTATCCGACACATCTAGACGGGAAACGGCACAGTAACAATTAAGGGTAAATAAATAAAAACAGGCCTTAGACCACTAGCAGTGTATAGTGCCTCAAAACAGGGCCGGACTGGGAATGAAAACCAGCCCTGGAAAAAATGTCATACCAGCCCCATAGCATTATTATACCAGCCCAACAGCATAACATCATTATTTTCTTGTTCATAAAATGGAAAACCATGCATTTTAAAGCACATTTAAAGAGTGCATTATATATAAATAAGACACATATAAAAGCACATAGGGCTTTATATATATATATAAGCAAATTACAGTTAAAAGTGGTAAAAGTGTTTAATGGGCACAGTGGTGGCAATTGATGGGTACAGTGGCTGCGTTTGATGGTACAGTGGCAGCGTTTAACGGGCACAGTGGCTGCAATTGATGGGGTACAGTGGCTGTGTTTGATGGTACAGTGGCAGCGTTTAACGGGCACAGTGGCTGCAATTGATGGGGTACAGTGGCTGCGTTTGATGGGACACAGTGGCAGCAATTTATGGGTACAGTGGCTGCAATTGATGGGTACAGTGGCTGCGTTTGATGGTACAGTGGCAGCGTTTAATGGGCACAGTGGTGGCAATTTATGGGTACAGTGGCTGCGTTTGATGGTACAGTGGCTGCATTTGATGGTACAGTGGCAGCGTTTAATGGGCTCAGTGGTGGCAATTTATGGGTACAGTGGCTGCGTTTGATGGGCACAGTGGCAGCGTTTAATGGGCACAGTGGTGGCAATTTATGGGTACAGTGGCTGCGTTTGATGGTACAGTGGCTGCGTTTGATGGTACAGTGGCTGCATTTAACGGGCACAGTGGCTGCAATTGATGGGTACAGTGGCTGCGTTTGATGGGGCACAGTGGCAGCAATTTATGGGTACAGTGGCTGCATTTGATGGGCACAGTGTCAGCGTTTAATGGGCAAAGTGGTGGCCATTTATGGGTACAGTGGCTGCGTTTGATGGGCACAGTGGCAGCGTTTAATGGGCACAGTGGTGGCAATTCATGGGTACAGTGGCTGCGTTTGATGGTACAGTGGCTGCGTTTGATGGTACAGTGGCTGCATTTAACGGGCACAGTGGCTGCAATTGATGGGTACAGTGGCTGCGTTTGATGGGGCACAGTGGCAGCAATTTATGGGTACAGTGGCTGCATTTGATGGGCACAGTGTCAGCGTTTAATGGGCAAAGTGGTGGCCATTTATGGGTACAGTGGCTGCGTTTGATGGTACAGTGGCTGTGTTTGATGGGCACAGTGGCTGTGTTTAATGGGCACAGTGGTGGCAATTTATGGGTACAGTGGCTGCGTTTGATGGTACAGTGGCTGCGTTTGATGGTACAGTGGCTGCGTTAGATGGCACAGTGGCTGCGTTTGATGGTACAGTGGCAGCATTTAACGGGCACAGTGGCTGCAATTGATGGGTACAGTGGCTGCATTTGATGGGGCACAGTGGCAGCAATTTATGGGTACAGTGGCTGCATTTGATGGGCACAGTGTCAGTGTTTAATGGGCACAGTGGTGGCAATTTATGGGTACAGTGGCTGCGTTTGATGGTACAGTGGCTGCGTTTGATGGGCACAGTGGCTGAAATTGATGGGTACAGTGGCTGCAATTGATGGGTACCATGGCTGCGTTTGATGGTACAGTGGCAGCGTTTAATGGGCACAGTGGTGGCAATTTATGGGTACATTGGCTGCGTTTGATGGCACAGTGGCTGCGTTTGATGGGCACAGTGGCTGCAATTGATGGGTACAGTGGCTGCGTTTGATGGTACAGTGGCTGCGTTTGATGGTACAGTGGCATCGTTTAATGGGCACAGTGGTGGCAATTTATGGGTACAGTGGCTGCGTTTGATGGTACAGTGGCTGCGTGTGATGGTACAGTGGTAGCGTTTAATGGGCACAGTGGTGGCAATTTATGGGTACAGTGGCTGCGTTTGATGGTACAGTGGCTGCGTTTGATGGTACAGTGGCAGCGTTTAATGGGCACAGTGGCTGCAATTGATGGGTACAGTGGCTGCATTTGATGGTACAGTGGCTGCGTGTGATGGTACAGTGGTAGCGTTTAATGGGCACAGTGGTGGCAATTTATGGGTACAGTGGGTGCGTTTGATGGTACAGTGGCAGCGTTTAATGGGAACAGTGGCTGCAATTGATGGGTACAGTGGCTGCAATTGATGGGTACAGTGGCTGCATTTGATGGTACAGTGGCTGCGTGTGATGGTACAGTGGTAGCGTTTAATGGGCACAGTGGTGGCAATTTATGGGTACAGTGGCTGCGTTTGATGGTACAGTGGCTGCGTTTGATGGTACAGTGGCTGCAATTGATGGGTATAGTGGTGGCAATTTATGGGTACAGTGGGCGGCTGTGTTTGATGGTACAGTGGTGGCAATTGATGGGTATGGCACAGTGTTGGCAATCTATGGGCACAGTGGCAGCATTTGGTATACATGGTATATAGCTTTTCAAAGTTACATGGCACTGAGAGAGAGAGAGAGAGAGAGAGAGAGAGAGAGAGAGAGAGAGAGAGAGAGAGAGAGAGAGAGAGAGAGAGAGAGATACCTTGATTCTTGTGTTGTAGCAGCTGCACTGCCGGCCATTCACTGAAATCCTCTCCTCGTGCAGATAGTGGGCGGTGCTGGCTGGCGCCGCACGGGACAAGGCAGAATGGAGCAGCACGGCGTTCTCCTGCCTGCTCCTCCCCCTCAGGCACACAGACAGAGCGAGGCTGAGGCGGCATGTTGATGAGAGTGGTGGGCGGCGCCGGCGCGAACGGAGGAGACAGTGACGAGACGAGTGACACAGACACAGTCAGGCAGCCATGGCATAGTGCTGCAGCGGCGGCCACCGCTGCTGATCTTTAGGTCAGGAGTCACTCAGTCAGGACACAGCCAGGCAGTGAGCGGCCCCGGAGAGCGGAGACACACACAGAGAGTGAGTCAGTGAGTGACACACACAGCTGGCATAGTGCAGCAGCGGCGGCCGCCGCTGCTGCTCTTTAGTGCTGATGCTGACACAGGCAGTGAGCGGCCCCAGCAGTACTACAGTGCAGCCAGCCTACCGGGATCTATCCCGTTATCCCGGTAGGCCAGTCCGGCCCTGCCTCAAAATATCTGTCAACTGTAAACCTTATAAACCACGTAAAGGAAAAGGAAGAATATATACATTGCGCTACCATCCGGGCAGTGAGACGTGATAATCAGGTACGCACATCACCATTCACAGGACTCCCTAGCTTCAGGGAAGGCTCTGCTAGCTCCAGTAGCGCGACATCCAGGCTAGATGACACAGGGTTAGCTTCAGCGGTGTACTTCCACCACTGGGCCCAAATACCATTGAAACTCTCACTCCTATCTTTGCACCTCGCCACCCACTCCTCCGCCTCTCTGATGTCACCCACCCTCCGAAGCCATTCTGTTAAAGTAGGGATCTGCGGACGTTTCCAATAAAGAGGTATGAGCCGTTTAGCGGCATTTAGTAAGTGAGGAAGGGCACTTTTTTTATACTGGCTCAGAGGAAAGGCAGGGAGGTGCAGGAGGAAGTGCGTAGGTGCGAACGGGAGCTCGATCTGCAAAGCATCTTTAATGGAAGTATGTATTTCCATCCAAAAAGGCTTGATTGCTGGGCATTCCCACCAAACATGAAGGAGGGTACCTTTCTGACCGCAACCCCGCCAGCAACGGTCAGAAACCGAGGGGTAAATACGTGATATGGCAGCTGGTATGCGGTACCAGCGAGTCAGAAGCTTGTAGTTAGTTTCTTGCTTCTAGACTCTATGGAGCTGGAGTGTGTTAGTTTGTACATGTGCAAACGTTGTTCCGGTGTGAATTCCACCCCTAGGTCCCGTTCCCATTCCCGTATAAAAGCCGGCTTGCTGATGGTGGTAACCGATCCCAGTAGCCTATATAGCTCAGAAATCAGATGAGGAGTGGGTTCTTCCTCTATGAACAATCTTTCCAGTGTGGTGATAGAGTCCAGCCCTCTCATCGAGGCCCCCTTTGTCATGATAAAATGCTGAAGTTGCTGGTGCCTCCACCAATCCATGGGAAATCTACCATGGCTGGTCCGCAAAGCGTCCAGGGGAATCAATTTCCCCTTATCCATAAATTTGCCATAACTATAATTGCTATCGTTGACCCAAGTACCAAAAAAGGTCCTCTGTTCCCCAGGAGGGAACCACTTGAATCCCCCCAGTGGTGCCAGTGGGGAGCCCGGGGGCGCCAAAGCATACAGAGCATTGGTGCGATCCCAGACCCGTAGGGTGTGAGTTGTTAACGCGGAAGACGTCTGTGAGAGTCCCCTGTATTCGCGAGGTAACCAGGGAGCGTATGACAAGTCGCGGCCGGCTAAGCTCTTCTCTAAAGTAACCCACAATTTTGAACCCCCATGATGGCGCCAATTAAGGATATGTTGGATCGCAATGGCCCTGTAATAACGCCGTATATCTGGGAGGCCCAAGCCCCCCATCTCTTTGGATCTCTGCAAAAGGGACACGGCCAATCTTGGTTTTTTACCATGCCAAATGAAGTTGATCATTAGGCTTTGGAGCTGTGTGAAAAAGCTCCTGGGGAGGGGTATAGGCAACATCTGCAAATAAAAGAGCACTCTAGGGAGAATGTTCATCTTAAGTATGCTAAGTTTGCCTAATGCAAGACAAGTTTGAGCCAACATCCGTCGAAAAAAATCCTAGGATTTTGTTGTCGGAATGTCCGATCAATGTTCGACCGTGTGTACGGGGCATAAAACTGGGATGCCATTAAAGTTCATATGCGTGTAAAGGCAGGCGTCCCAATACTTTTGGCAATATAGCGTATGTGTATATATACTGATAGTGTCTGTAGAGCAGAGATTGGTGTCAGTAGTTTATTTCTTCTTATTTTTTTACAATATCTTTAGAACCCCAATTAGGGGGCTTTGGTAAAATATCAGTGGTCTAAACAGGGGGAATCTTCACCACATAGGGTGATTAGCGTGTGCCCAGGCACACCTGGCACACCCTGTGTGCACGCCTATGGCTTTGTGATATAGTACAAAGCACAACAACAAAACTGTCTTTCCACCCCTCATTACTCTGCAACAGCAGTTTGACTAAGGAAAAACAATTTCTATATAGTTATCAAGTTTTTACCTGTGAATCAGGCCAAAGAGACCCTGTCACCAAACCAGGTTCATGTTTTCTTTACATAGTTATTCTGGTTGAAAAAAAGACACATTTCCATCCAATTCAACCAACATAAAAACAAAACAAAAAAAAAAATACCAGAACACACACAAATCGAAGACTTCCATATACACAATCCTATACTCATAGTTGATCAAGAGGAAGGCAAGAAACCCTCATAAAGCATCATCCAATTTGTTCCAGTGGTGGAAAAATAATCTTTCCTGATCCCCGACAGACAATTTGGATATTCCCTGGATCAACTTTACTTATAAATATATGTATCCATCAGTGGCGGTGCGTCCATTAGGGGCGCTCAGGCGCCGTCCCCTCTCTCTATCCACCCCCTCTGTGTTCTATAGATAGATTCATGCATTGCATGAATCTATCCGCAGCCGCTGTAGCCACCCCCCCATTCAGGTGTCCGGCCCCTTTTTGGGCGGCGGGCATCTGAATTACGGTGTTTTTGAAGCACCTGATTAGAGCCATAGGCTCTAATAGGCTTCAAAAAAGGTGCACTGCGAGCACAAACCATTGCGCTCGCAGTGCACCCAGATGTGTTAGCAAAGCAAATGAATATTTGCTTTGCTAACACAGGACTGCCTCTCAGCCAATCAGGAGGCCTGGATGTCCAGGAGGCCCGGGGACCTGATTGGTTGAGGGTAGAGGCGATCCCATTAGCCGCCGTGCAGAACAGGAAGAAGACACGCATGGAGAAGTCCTGCATCCATCGCCACACTACATGTCCCACAGCTCACCGCCTGGCCCGCTGCCTGACCCACTACCACAATGGGGTAAGTCCTGGGCAGACAGTGGGCGGGCGGGGGGGGGGGGCGCACAGTTGCTGCATTTTATGGGCACAGAGGCTGCAATTGATGGGGCACAGTTGGCTGCATATGATGGGCACAGTTGGCTGCATATGATTGGCACAGTGGCTGCATTTGCTGGGCACAGTGGCTGCATATGATTGGCACAGTGACTGCATATGATGGGCACAGTGGCTGCATATGATGGGCACAGTTGGCTGCATATGATGGGCATAGTGGCTGCGTTTGATGGGCACAGTTGGCTGCCTATGATGGGCACAGTTGGCTGCATATGATGGGCACAGTGGCTGCATTTGCTGGGCACAGTGGCTGCATATGATGGGCACAGTGGTTGCATTTGATGGGCACAGTTGGCTGCATATGATGGGCACAGTGGCTGCATATGATGGGCACAGTGGCTGCAATTGATGCTAGGGAATTGACTAGTTAATTTTTTGAGCAAGTTCAAAGGCATATTGCAAGTGAAAAAAAAGTAGTTAATGGAAAGGAAAAAGCACTAAAATTAAGCATTTAAAGCACATAATTTTTCTGCCCTTTTACCAGCAATTTTTTAAGCTGTTGACAGAGTCTCTTTATCCACTTGACGACCGCCTCACGCCGATGTACGTCGGCAAAGTGGCACGGACAGGCAAAATCACGTACAGGGTACGTGATTTGCCTTCCGCGGGTGGGGGGTCCGATCGGACCCCCCCCCGGTGCCCGAGGCGGTCGTCGTTTGTCCAGCGGCGATCGGTGATGAGGGGGAGACCATCCGTTCGTGGCCCCCCCCTCGCGATCGCCGCCGGCCAATGAGAATCTTCCTTTGCTGCTGTATGCTAAACAGCAGCAAAGGAAGTGATGTCATCTCCCCTCGGGTCGGTATTTTCCGTTCCGGCCCGAGGAGAGACGACAAGTATGTGAGTGCACAAACACACACACACACAGTAGAACATGCCAGGCACACAAATCACCCCGATCCCCCCCCCGATCGCCCCCCGATCCCCCCCCAATCACCCCCCCCCCCCTGTCACAAACTGACACCAGCAGTTTTTTTTTTTTTTTTTTTTTTTTTTTTCTGATTACTGCTAGTTGTCAGTTTGTGACAGTAAATGTGTTAGGGCAGTTAGTATTACCCCCCTTTAGGTCTAGGGTACCCCCCTAACCCCCCCCTAATAAAGTTTTAACCCCTTGATCACCCCCTGTCACCAGTGTCACTAAGCGATCATTTTTCTGATCGCTGTATTAGTGTCACTGGTGACGCTAGTTAGTGAGGTAAATATTTAGGTTCGCCGTCAGCGTTTTATATTGTCAGGGACCCCCATATACTACCTAATAAATGTTTTAACCCCTTGATTGCCCCCTAGTTAACCCTTTCACCACTGATCACCGTATAACCGTTACGGTTGACGCTGGTTAGTTTGTTTATTTTTTTATAGTGTCAGGGCACCCGCCGTTTATTACCGAATAAAGGTTTAGCCCCCCGATCGCCCGGCGGTGATATGCGTCGCCCCAGGCAGCGTCAGATTAGCGCCAGTACCGCGAACACCCACGCACGCACCGTACACCTCCCTTAGTGGTATAGTATCTGAACGCATCAATATCTGATCCGATCAGATCTATACTAGCGTCCCCAGCAGTTTAGGGTTCCCAAAAACGCAGTGTTAGCGGGATCAGCCCAGATACCCGCTAGCACCTGCGTTTTGCCCCTCCGCCCGGCCCGGCCCAGCCCACCCAAGTGCAGTATCGATCGATCACTGTCACTTACAAAACACTAAACGCATAACTGCAGCGTTCGCAGAGTCAGGCCTGATCCCTGCGATCGCTAACAGTTTTTTTGGTAGTATTTTGGTGAACTGGCAAGCACCAGCCCCAGGCAGCGTCAGATTAGCGCCAGTACCGCTAACACCCACGCACACACCGTACACCTCCCTTAGTGGTATAGTATCTGATCGCATCAATATCTGATCCGATCATATCTATACTAGCGTCACCAGCAGTTTAGGGTTCCCAAAAACGCAGTGTTAGCGGGATCAGCCCAGATACCTGCTAGCACCTGCGTTTTGCCCCTCCGCCCG
Source organism: Lithobates septentrionalis (assembly GCA_037952835.1). Classification (NCBI taxonomy): domain Eukaryota; kingdom Metazoa; phylum Chordata; class Amphibia; order Anura; family Ranidae; genus Lithobates; species Lithobates septentrionalis. The sequence goes on along the minus strand of JBBDGP010000266.1, from coordinate 708,409 downwards.
GCCCGGCCCAGCCCACCCAAGTGCAGTATCGATCGATCACTGTCACTTACAAAACACTAAACGCATAACTGCAGCGTTCGCAGAGTCAGGCCTGATCCCTGCGATCGCTAACAGTTTTTTGGTAGCGTTTTGGTGAACTGGCAAGCGCCAGCGGCCTAGTACACCCCGGTCGTAGTCAAACCAGCACTGCAGTAACACTTGGTGACGTGGCGAGTCCCATAAGTGCAGTTCAAGCTGGTGAGGTGGCAAGCACAAGTAGTGTCCCGCTGCCACCAAAAAGACAAACACAGGCCCGTCGTGCCCATAGTGCCCTTCCTGCTGCATTCGCCAATCCTAATTGGGAACCCACCGCTTCTGCAGCGCCCGTACTTCCCCCATTCACATCCCCAACCAAATGCAGTCGGCTGCATGAGAGGCATTTTTATGTCCTCCCAAGTACCCCTACCCAACGAACCCCCCAAAAAAGATGTCGTGTCTGCAGCAAGCGCGGATATAGGCGTGACGCCCGCTATTATTGTCCCTCCTGTCCTGACAATCCTGGTCTTTGCATTGGTGAATGTTTTGAACGCTACCATTCACTAGTTGAGTATTAGTGTAGGGTACAGCATTGCACAGGCTAGGCGCACTTTCACAGGGTCTCCCAAGATGCCATCGCATTTTGAGAGACCCGAACCTGGAACCGGTTACCGTTATAAAAGTTAGTTACAAAAAAAGTGTAAAAAAAAAAAAAATATATGAAATAAAAAAAAATAGTTGTTGTTTTATTGTTCTCTCTCTCTCTATTCTCTCTCTCTATTGTTCTGCTCTTTTTTACTGTATTCTATTCTGCAATGTTTTATTGTTATTGTTATTGTTATTGTTATTATGTTTTATCATGTTTGTTTTTCAGGTGTGTAATTATTTACACTTTACTGTGCTTTATTGTTAACCATTGTTAACCATTTTTTTGTCTTCAGGTACGCCATTCACGACTTTGAGTGGTTATACCAGAATGATGCCTGCAGGTTTAGGTATCATCTTGGTATCATTCTTTTCAGCCAGCGGTCGGCTTTCATATAAAAGCAATCCTAGCGGCTAATTAGCCTCTAGACTGCTTTTACAAGCCGTGGGAGGGAATGCCCCCCCCCCCCCACCATCTTCCGTGTTTTTCTCTGGCTCTCCTGTCTCAACAGGGAACCTGAGAATGCAGCCGGTGATTCAGCCAGCTGACCATAGAGCTGATCAGAGACCAGAGTGGCTCCAAACATCTCTATGGCCTAAGAAACCGGAAGCTACGAGTATTTCATGACTTAGATTTCGCCGGATGTAAATAGCGCCATTGGGAAATTGGGGAAGCATTTTATCACACCGATCTTGGTGTGGTCAGATGCTTTGAGGGCAGAGGAGAGATCTAGGGTCTAATAGACCACAATTTTTTCAAAAAAGAGTACCTGTCACTACCTATTGCTATCATAGGGGATATTTACATTCCCCGAGATAACAATAAAAATGATTAAAAAAAAAAATATGAAAGGAACAGTTTAAAAGTAAGATTAAAAAAGCAAAAAAATAATAAAGAAAAAAAAACAAAAAAAAAAACACCCCTGTCGCCCCCTGCTCTCGCGCTAAGGCAAACGCAAGCGGCGGTCTGTCGTCAAATGTAAACAGCAATTGCACCATGCATGTGAGGTATCACCGCGAAGGCCAGATCGAGTGCAGTAATTTTTCCAGTAGACCTCCTCTGTAAATCTAAAGTGGTAACCTGTAAAGGCTTTTGAAGGCTTTTAAACATGTATTTATTTTGTTGCCACTGCACGTTTGTGCGCAATTTTAAAGCATGTCATGTTTGGTATCCATGTACTCGGCCTAAGATCATCTTTTTTATTTCATCAAACATTTGGGCAATATAGTGTGTTTTAGTGCATTAAAATTAAAAAAAGTGTGTTTTTTCCCCAAAAAATGCGTTTGAAAAATCGCTGCGCAATTACTGTGTGAAAAAAAAAAAATGAAACACCCACCATTTTAATCTGTAGGGCATTTGCTTTAAAAAAATATATAATGTTTGGGGGTTCAAAGTAATTTTTTTGCAAAAAAAAAAAACTTTTTCATGTAAACAATAAGTGTCAGAAAGGGCTTTGTCTTCAAGTGGTTAGAAGAGTGGGTGATGTGTGACATAAGCTTCTAAATGTTGTGCATAAAATGCCAGGACAGTTCAAAACCCCCCCAAATGACCCCATTTTGGAAAGTAGACACCCCAAGCTATTTGCTGAGAGGCATGTCGAGTCCATGGAATATTTTATATTGCGACACAAGTTGCGGGAAAGAGACAAATTTTTTTTTTTTTTTTTTTTTTTTGCACAAAGTTGTCACTAAATGATATATTGCTCAAACATGCCATGGAAATATGTGAAATTACACCCCAAAATACATTCTGCTGCTTCTCCTGAGTACGGGGATACCACATGTGTGAGACTTTTTGGGAGCCTAGCCGCGTACGGGACCCCGAAAACCAAGCACCGCCTTCAGGCTTTCTAAGGGCGTGAATTTTTGATTTCACTCTTCACTGCCTATCACAGTTTCGGAGGCCATGGAATGCCCAGGTGGCACAAAACCCCCCCAAATGACCCCATTTTGGAAAGTAGACACCCCAAGCTATTTGCTGAGAGGTATAGTGAGTATTTTGCAGACCTCACTTTTTGTCACAAAGTTTTGAAAATTGAAAAAAGAAAAAAAAAAAATGTTTTTTCTTGTCTTTCTTCATTTTCAAAAACAAATGAGAGCTGCAAAATACTCACCATGCCTCTCAGCAAATAGCTTGGGGTGTCTACTTTCCAAAATGGGGTCATTTGGGGGGGTTTTGTGCCACCTGGGCATTCCATGGCCTCCGAAACTGTGATAGGCAGTAAAGAGTGAAATCAAAAATTTTTACCCTTAGAAATCCTGAAGGCAGTGATTGGTTTTCGGGGTCCAGTACGCGGCTAGGCTCCCAAAAAGTCCCACACATGTGGTATCCCCATACTCAGGAGAAGCAGCTAAATGTATTTTGGGGTGCAATTCCACATATGCCCATGGCCTGTGTGAGCAATATATCATTTAGTGACAACTTTATGAAAAAAAAAAAAAAAAAAAAAAAAAGTGTCACTTTCCCGCAACTTGTGTCAAAATATAAAATATTCCATGGACTCAATATGCCTCTCAGCAAATAGCTTGGGGTGTCTACTTTCCAAAATGGGGTCATTTTGGGGGGTTTTGTGCCATCTTGGCATTCCATGGCCTCCGAAACTGTGATAGGCAGTGAAGAGTGAAAGCAAAAATTTACACCCTTAGAAATCCTGAAGGCGGTGATTGGTTTTCGGGGCCCCGTACGCGGCTAGGCTCCCAAAAAGTCCCACACATGTGGTATCCCCATACTCAGGAGAAGCAGCAGAATGTATTTTGGGGTGCAATTCCACATAGGCCCATGGCCTGTGTGAGCAATATATCATTTAGTGACGACTTTTTGTAAATATTTTTTTTTTTTTTTTTTTTGTCATTTTTCAATCACTTGGGACAAAAAAAATAAATATTCAATGGGTTCAACATGCCTCTCAGCAATTTCCTTGGGGTGTCTACTTTCCAAAATGGGGTCATTTGGGGGGGTTTTGTACTGCCCTGCCATTTTAGCACCTCAAGAAATGACATAGGCAGTCATAAACTAAAAGCTGTGTAAATTCCAGAAAATGTACCCTAGTTTGTAGACGCTATAACTTTTGCGCAAACCAATAAATATACGCTTATTGACATTTTTTTTACCAAAGACATGTGGCCGAATACATTTTGGCCTAAATGTATGACTAAAATTTAGTTTATTGGATTTTTTTTATAACAAAAAGTAGAAAATATCATTTTTTTTCAAAATTTTCGGTCTTTTTCCGTTTATAGCGCAAAAAATAAAAACCGCAGAGGTGATCAAATACCATCAAAAGAAAGCTCTATTTGTGGGAAGAAAAGGACGCAAATTTCGTTTGGGTACAGCATTGCATGACCGCGCAATTAGCAGTTAAAGCGACGCAGTGCCAAATTGGAAAAAGACCTCTGGTCCTTAGGCAGCATAATGGTCCGGGGCTCAAGTGGTTAAAATCAGAATGGCAATGAATACATTTATTATTACATTATTATTTATTATTTATATAATTATTTATTTATGTATTTATGTATTTTATATATAAGTATTATTATTATATATTATGCTGCCACTGCTTTCAATCTGACCTGAGAGGAGGGAGAGATCGGAGAGAGCCGCTGTTCTCGTGCACAGCGCTGGATCGAGATGGGGCTCAGGTAAGCATAAGGGGGGCTGGCGGGGGAGCTGCACACAAAAGGTTTTTTGCCTTAATATGGTTGTAAACCTCAGACATGAAATATGAACAAAGCATATCCCTCTATAGCAGTGATGGTGAACCTTGGCACCCAGATGTTCTGGAACTACATTTCCCATGATGCTCATGCACTCTGCAGTGAAGTGGAGCATCATGGGAAATGTAGTTCCAAAACATCTGGGGTGCCAAGGTTCGCCATCACTGCTCTATAGTGTGTACCTTTCTCAAGCGTAGGTTCTGGTAAAAAGAAGGACTAAAGGATCCCAAGGTGAACTATCTGAAGCTTGTACTTTATTCCAGGATCTTGAAATAAAAACGATGAGAATTGAAAAAATAAAAAAATAAAGTTTGACTCTGTCTGACCCAAGATGGCTACAAAGTCACTTGTGGTGCCAGCATCCAATCAGATAGGAAGTAGGTTCCTCTTGACCACAGCGCCACCTGCAGTGGGGAAAATAACCTGCACTCTGCCTACACCAGTTACTTGAATGGGTTGCCCTATGCCACATAGGGCAACCCATTCAAGTAACTGGTGTAGGCAGAGTGCAGGTTATTTTCCCCACTGCAGGTGGTGCTGCGGTCAAGAGGAACCTACTTCCTATCTGAAAAAGCTCCTGCTCCAAGCTTCATGCAATTTTTTAAAGGCGCAGTTTGCCGCGATGGCCAAAACAACACTGCCGCGCAACAATCGTGGCAAAATATGGACAATTGCACCGCAGTGGCAGGAAAAGTGTATGTATATAGTCCTTGTAATAGGTGGTTAAGTTCCAAAATCCAGGAAAAAAGTCATGAATGAAAGATTAAAAATGATTTTAGGCAGCCAACCCTAGAGTGTGTCCAAGACTCAGTAGAAAACAACAGAAAAGGAGGGGAGAAGGAGGCGCACCAAAGTGTAGTATTAGTAACACAGTTTATTGCACAAGGTACACTGCACTTACAAGATATAGGCAGAACACACGTATTGTGTTAGGAAATCATCCCCCTCAAAGGCTTCCACAGTCCAGTGTGTCTCCTGGGGTCCAGATGGCTGTGGTGGAGAGAGCAGGGAATAATGGCACCATAGGTGTGCACAGCCTAATGCATTGGGGTGTGCACCCTTAAGCTCAAACACAAATGCATGTGTATGTATCTAGATATATATACTGCTGGCACAGCAGGGGCGGACTGACCATTCGGGCACTCGGGCACTGCCCGAGGGCCCCATGCCCTAAGGGGCCCCATCAGGGTTGCCAGCCTCAATAAAACCAGGGACAGTATGTAAAAATCTGTTTTTTTTTTTAAATCCCAAGATTATAGCTGCCCCGCCTCTCCAGTACCTTTTCAGTGTGTGTATGTGTATTCTGTGTGTGTATACTGTGTGTGTATATTGTGTGTCTGTGTGTGTATACTATGTGGCCCCATAATCTTCTATTGCCTGGCGGCCCCATATTCTCCTATTTCCCGGGGGCCCCATAATTTTCTCCTATTGCCCGGGGGCCCCATAATCTCCTATTTCCCGGGGGCCCCATCATTTTCTCCTATTGCCCGGGGGCCCCATAATATCCTATTGCCCGGGGGCCCCATGAGCTGTCAGTCCGCCCCTGTTGCACAGTGAAAGAGAAAAGGATAAACACTTCTCTTATGGCAGGGCCGGTAAGAGGGAGATCTTTCCCATGTTCCTGTTGCTACACAGAACGATAACACTAATGCGCATGGGGGGATTAGGTTGTGCCTGGGCACCCCCGGCACACCCTGTGCGCACACCTGTGAATGGTACCCAAAGGTGCATCGTGCGCTCTGCAGCTATTTAGGATCATGGGATCGATTCTGCCCACAATCCCAAATCGCGAGATGTGAACAGGACCTTAAACCGAGGGTTTAATATTTATTTTAAGCATTTCTCCCCCATTCCTTTAAGAAGAAAAAAGCCCATTCCAACACGATGCACAAAAAGTAACCCATGTCAAGGTTTACCGCCTGCGATGCGGACATAAACTTCAAGGCAAGCTGGGGAAAGTGAAGTTTCTGTGTGCTAAAAAGTGATGAATAGTTTTGACAACTGGCGAATCCTGGGACTATTGTAGACAGTAATGTGCTGAGAAGCAAAAGGTCAAAATTTACAACCCCCTGCTTTTCCAAATTTCAGACAAAATGATTTTTTTTTTCTTCTCCCAGCCCTGCATATTACTGAACCAGTTTAGGTGTGGGACTTAAATCTCTGCCTTATCATTTGATGATGAATGATCTTTCCTCTGAGCAACTGATCTTGCAAGCCAGCTCGCTGGTAGAGAATCAGCCCTTTCCCGGTGTCATGCCGTCCACATACATCACCAGATGTGATTCACCCGGCTCTGCTTAGGGTTAACACACACCCACTCAGCTATGGCCCCCGTGAAATCACAGCCAATTGTTACTGTAATGATCATGTTAACCTTTCTCTGCGCTTTATGAATCATTGTCTTACCAGCTATCGCTTTTTGTTAAAAGGACTACCGCCGAGAGAATTTTTTTTCTCTGTTCTGCTAAAACCTAAGAAGTTAAAATTCTTTGCCCTGCAAAAAACTTTTGTCATTCTTTTGGATAGAGAGCGAATTGAATAGAACCTCTGCCGGGTTTTTACTGTTAAATGGGTTTGTGGGAGCGGAAGTGACACCGGGGATGGCCGGAAGTGGTGGGTGGAACGCAAATACACCCACACTTCCTGGCTGTTGGTGGCGTGCGGTCCACCTGGTGGATCTGGCAGCCGTGTGCATATGTGATACTATTCGCCAAGGAGTTCTCCACACAGTCCCTTACCCACTTTGTAACAAATATCTGATATCAGCATCCTGTGTACCCCGTATGATGCTATAGAGATGGGTAGGTACAATGGCTAATGGCTAAGGTTTCTGGCCAGTACCATCAGTTATTTACCGTATTTATCGGCGTATAACACGCACAGGCATATAACACGCACATTCATTTTAGGGAAGTTTCAGGAAAAAAACTTAAATTTGAAATAAGGAACTTTGAAGCAAAATAAGGGTCAGTGACCATCTGCAGCCTCACCATTGCCATCAATGCCCATCTGCAGCCTCACCAGTCCACATCAGTGCAGCTTCATCAGTCCACATCAATGCAGCCTCACCATTGCCATCAATGCAGCAGCCTCACCATTGCCATCAATGCAGCAGCCTCACAATTGCCATCAATGCAGCAGCCTCACAATTGCCATCAATGCAGCCTGCTCGATGCCCATTTGCAGCCTAGAGGGGACAGGGAGGGGGGTGGGACGAGCGCAGACAGATTACACACAGTGAGAATCTCTTATGATAGACAGAACAGTGGTCCAATGGCGGCCCAGGAGACAGGACTTCCTATTACAGAGGCCATCAAGTAAACAGGAGATTCTCACTGTATGTAATCTTACGGCGCTCGTCCCGCCTCCCTCCCTGTCCCCTCTGAGGCAGCTAAAATTGAAGTACTGGTGTATAACACGCACACACTATTTGCAACCGATTTTCATGGTGAAAAAGTGAGTGTTATACGCCAATAAATACAGTATTTAATTCAGGGCTTAACGATTAATTCCTCGATTAATCGTTAATTTTTTTCATCGATCAAAATTTTTTTGATCGGTAGGCTGCCTGCCCTGGGGCCGCTTTGGGCCAAGCTGTGGCTGCAGCGCAGCGCTCCGCTCCCTCCTCCTCCACTATATGTCATACACAGTCTGTGGGCATCTCCTGCTGTGTGTCTCCGAGCTGAGTGTGAAAACTTTGGCCGCGCTGCGAGAAAAGTCCCACCCTCCTCCTAGATCAGCTCGTGTGATAGACGCAGTGCTCTGTCTATCACACGAGCTGATCTAGAAGGAGGGCGGGACTCAGCTCCGAGACACACAGCAGGAGATGCCCGCAGACTGTGTAATCCAGGCACAGGCACTGACTACAGTGAGGCTGTGATTATGGGCACGGTGAGACTGCATTATGGGCACGGTGAGACTGCATTATGGGCACGGTGAGACTGCATTGTGGGCACGGTGAGGCTGCGATTATGGGCACGGTGAGACAGCATTATGGGCACAGTGAGACAGCATTATGGGCACGGTGAGGCTGCGATTATGGGCACGGTGAGGCTGCTATTATGGGCACGGTGAGGCTGCGATTATGGGCACGGTGAGGCTGCGATTATGGGCAAGGTGAGACAGCATTATGGGCATGATGAGGCTGCGATTATGGGCACAGTGAGGCTGCAATTATGGGCATGGTGAGACTGCGATTATGGGCACAGTAAGTCTGAGATTATGGGCACGGTGAGACTGCATTATGGGAACGGTGAGGCTGCGATTATGGGCATGGTAAGTCTGAGATTATGGGCACGGTAAGGCTGAGATTATGGGCACGGTGAGACTGCATTATGGGCACAGTAAGGCTGAGATTATGGGCACGGTGAGGCTGAGTTTATGACGTGTGACGTCCTAGCCATGCCCCCGCTATGTCCGGCTTTGGCTGTTGCCAAAACAACGGTGCTAAATCAGCTAAAAGTAATTGGATCTGTATGTGCGTTATATTTAATTGAAATTAGTCACAGAAAAAAACGATTAATCGAACACGAAAATTTTAATCAGTAACAGCCCTAATTTAATTATTTTTTTGTTATGATCCTGATATGAAATATTGATTCATCTGGGGGTGCGTTACACCTACACAAATCCCTGCCTGTAATACTTTGGATGGGGGCACTTCCAACATAGCAGGGGACGGGCATGTGATCAGTTTGAGTCACCAGGTGGACTTTGTCCACTTGGATGGGTGTGGCTTGTTCTGGTGGGCATCGATTTGGGCGTAGACATGTGGATATATGTATATAGAGGTAACCAGAGGAGGCAAGTCATTGATCGCTTTGGATCTGAAGAAGAGGGTATGCCCTTGAAACGCATCAGCCGTTTGTGATGCCATCTTACCCCTCCAATATCAGGTCCGGGTTGCAGGCGTTCAGAGACACAGTCTCACCTACTGATAAGCCTCTTTTACACGCTTGTTTGTGAGTATGATTATTGCTGTTATAGCGTCTAATAACATTGACCATTGGTAAGGCACAAAGTCGGTGCGCCCTGCTTTCCTCTTTTTAGGTTTTTACTGTTATCCAGGGCTCCGTTGGGCTTGGCTAAGAATTGAGAGTAAAAGAAACACTGTGCTGCAGCTGCTCTTTATGCTCTCACTAAACCTTTCAGACTGTACATTGCCTGTCTGTAACCAGTAGGGAGAGCAGACAAACCTAAAGAAGAGACATCTATGATGGTCACAATGGAATGTGGGAATTGAAGTTCAATAAGTGAGCCATGGTATAGACCAGTGATGGCGAACCTTGGATCCCCAGATGTTTTAGAACTAAATTTCCCATGATGCTCAACTACACGGCAGAGTGCATGAGCATCATGGGAAATGTAGTTCCAAAACACCTGGGGTGCCAAGGTTCGCCATCACTGCTATAGACTATAATGGGCCACTGGACTACAGTTCCCAGAGGGAGACAGTGATAGGTGGAGAAAAGAGCTGCATTTCTCAGGATGCAATTTGAACAGTGGCAGATCGTCCATAGGGGGCGCATGGGCGCCACCCCCTATCCATGCGTCCAGCCCCCTGATCTACATGCAGGTCACGGATGCATGGATTCCAATCAGTGTTTTTTGTTATTTTTTTTTGAAGCACGTGATTAGAGCCTGAGGCTCTAATAGGCTTCAAAAAAGGGTGGACTTGGGGGCGCAGAGCCCACCCAGTTGTGTGACAATAGCAAATGAATATTCGCTATTGTAACACGGATTCTCCTCCCGGCCAATCAGGAAGCGTGTCCTGAGACCCGTCACTGGATTGGCTGAAAGGAGATCCAATTGGATTGGCCTCCAGGAGGGAGAGGGAGGAGACGCAGGGGAAACAAGGAAGAAGTCGCCCACAGAGAAGCCACCACCACCTGGAGCATTGCCCGCGAGATGGGGTAAATGCGGGGCCCCGACTACTGACTGACCAACCCGGGTGGGAAGGGGGGTGACCTGGCCGGCCGACCGACCCTGGGTGGAGGGGGCGGGGGGTGGTTGCTGTCCATCACCTAAACGACCGTGGGAGCGGGGTCCTTGGGTGGATTGTTTGCCGCCCCCCCTAAAAAAGAAACACCAGCCACCACTGAGTTTGAATAGCTTCTTTTTGCCATGAGGGGGACCGTAGAGCAGGGGTCTCCAAACTTTCTAAAGAAAGGGCCGGTTTACTGTTCTCCGGACTTTAGGGGGCCGGATCGTGCCTAATGGGAGTAAACAATGCCCGATCTTTGTTATTAGGCAGATAAATAGCTGGCATCAGGGGAAGGAATTATGCCCCATCGTTGGTGTCAGTAGAAGAAATTATGCCCCATTGTTGGTGTCAGGGGGAAGGAATAGTGCCCCATTGTTGGTGTCAGGGGGGCTGAACTGTGGCCAGTGGGGATAGAAAATGTCCCAGGGTCCCGGTGTCAGTGGAAGTAAATGATGTCCCATTTTGGTATTAGTGGGATTATTAGTGCCCCTTTTCCCCATCATTTGTGTCAGTGGGAAGAATAGTACCCATTACTGGACTCAGTGAGAGGAATAGCACTCCACTTGGTGTCAGTGGCAAGAATTATGCCTCCAATGCTGGTGTCAGTGGGAGCAAAAGTGCCCCAAGGGCCAAATCCAGCCCCAGGGCCACAGTCTGGAGACCACTGCCGTAGAGTGTACATTGCTGTTCAGTGTGCACTATCACTGCGGCATGCCGGTGGCCAGAGCAAGATCCAGAGCACTGAGTTTGGGGGTGCCGAGTCACCTGTTTGCAGAGCAGAGAGTGGACTAATCGCTGTGCGTGTGACCAGATAGTGAGTTGCAATATCGCTGGGACTGGTGAGCTGCTGCTGTGAAGATTTACTATCTGCTGCTAGAGAGACTGAGCTTTAGGAACTGACCATACAGCCATCTAGTAGCCTTATTGGTCTGGGTCTGCCCATTCTCCCCTGACCTCTGACATCAACATTTTGACATCTGACATTTTCATCCACACAACTGTATATATCACTGGATATTTTCTCTTTTTCGGACCATTCTCTGTAAACCCTAGAGATGGATGTGCGTGAAAATCCCAGTAGATCAGCAATTTTTTAAATACTCAGACCAGCCCGTCTGGCACCAACAACCATGCCACATTCAAAATCATTGATGGAAAATACAAGAGGAGGATCTGGAACAAAGAAAGAATACCCCCTGTGAGAACAACCCTTAGCTGGAGGAATATCTCCCCAATTGAATATTTCCTGGGATCGGACGGACATTGTACCCATCCATAAGCTGAAGTGGTGCGTTGCTGTTTCAATCCACAAAAGGCCCCGACCGGGTTAAGGTCGCAAGCTCATAGTAGCTTGCCTTTTGGTAAGCGCGCAATTTTATTAATCTGTCACATTGGTGCGGTGAAGGTCTCATTTATCCAATTGCACTTCCATTTGCCAACCGGGATTGGTACCTCTATCTCCCCTCATCATCTCATTCATCTGTTGGGACTTATATTTGGACTGTCTCTTTTGTTTGGTGCTTTAGGACTAACCTTCATGTGATCAATTTCCGATTTTACATGTTAATCCTTTATCAACACTTTTTAAGGCAATTTTATTCAATGTCTGTTCACTTATAGGTCAACCCTTAAGTTTAAGTCTTTTATTCTCACAGCTCTGCTCCTTTTTTGATTTTGAATATTTTAGTGTGTGTATCCCACTTTTAGCGGCTGCTCTAGTGTCATATATCGATTCTATTAATTTATTTCTTCACATGGTTTGTTTTTATTTTTGAGGGGTTTGTTCATTTAAATTCCACATTTGTATGTACATGTAGCGCGGTAGTCCTTTCTATTTAACCATGCCCCATTCAAAGTCACTTAAATCCCCTTCCTTCCCCATTCTGATGCTCGGTTTGAACTTCAGCAAATCGTCTTCACCACGTCTAGATGTCTAAATGCATTGAGTTGCTGCCATGTGATTGGCTGATTAGCAATTTGTGTTACCAAGCAATTGAACAGGTGTATTTAAGAAAGTGGCCGGTAAGTGTATATACACAGTATCTCACAGAAGTGAGTACACCCCTCACATTTTTGTAACTATTTTATTTTATCTTTTCATGTGACAACACTGAAGAAATGACACTTTGCTACAATGTAAAGTAGTGAGTGTACAGCTTGTATAACAGTGTAAATTTGCTGTCCCCCTGAAAATAACTCAACACACAGCCATTAATGTCTAAACACCCCTAATGCTGTAATATGGAAGTAGCAGACTTTATCCCCACCTCTGTAGGCCATTCCTGTTAAACCCTAGTGCTGGACTAAGATAATCTGCATCACACTTCTGAGAGCATCATAGGCGTGCCCACGGGGTGTGCCGGGTGTGCCTGGGCACACCCTAATCCCCCAGCAGTGTTTAGCCCCATGCTGCCTGTATCCTGAGATCTGCCTGGCCTGATGTGCAATGTGTACCCCGCACTGCCTGTGAGGCAGTATAACATTGCCGATATTGGGGCTTGTAAGATCCATTTAGTGTGACACTGTCCTGAGGAGCTGTCAGAATTCCTGTATGATGTCGGGGTGGGCGGGACCGAGCAGGTATCGAATACCAGCCAATGGGATGAGTCTGATGGACTCATCCCATTGGGGCGGGGCGGGGCTACATACACGTAACGGCCCCGCCCCTTTTCTCAAGATGCTCAATTATAGTTGATGTTCAATAGCTGCTCGGTCCTGCTCGGATGTCACACAGGCACAGTGAGCAGAGTGAAGCCGCCTCCCCCTCCAGTATTTGTGTGTACACAGGGGGAGGGGACCTGCTGTCCCTGTGCTGCGCTGATCTGAGGTACTGAATGGGATGGGGGGAGGGGGGTCTGTCTGTGCTGAAGGGGGGGTGTGCTCAATGGGGGAGTCCATCTGTGCTGAAGGGGGGGTGTGCTTAATGGGAGGGGTCCATCTGTGCTGAAGAGGGGTGTGTTTAATGGGGGGTCCATCTGTGCTGAAGGGGGGTGAGCTTAATGGGGGGTCCATCTGTGCTGAAGGGGGGGTGTGTTGAATGGGGGGGTCTGTGCTGAAGGGGGGTCCATCTGTGCTAAGGGGGGGCTGTGCTGAATGGGGGGGTCTGCGCTGAGGGGGGGGGTCTGCGCTGAGGGGGGCTGAATAATGTAAAGGGGTTCAGTGGTGCACAGTGGGGTGTTTTTACATTTTAAGGTGGGGGGGTGCCAGATATAGGATCCGCCCCGGGTGCCAAATGCTCTAGGTACGCCCCATGGAAACCCCCCTCTCCTCTGTCAGTGCTTCCGACTAATTCCACCTGTCTATGCCAGTCAGTGCTGCCTGTCAGTTTGTGAGTGCCAATCAGTGCTTCCACTCAGTGCCACCTGTCAGTGCCAATTAGTGCTTCCAATCAGTGCCACCTGTTAGTGTCAATGAGTGCCAAGTGCTTCCAATCAGTGCCACCTGTCAGTGCCAATGAGTGCCACCTATCAGTGCTTCCAATCAGTGCCAACTGTCAGTGCCAATCAATGCCAGTGCCACCTGTCAGTGCCAATCAGTGCTTCTAATCAGTGCCACCTGTCAGTGGCAGTCAGTGCCAGTGCCGCCTGTCAGTGCAAATCAGTGCCAATGCCACCTGTTAGTGCCAATTAGTGCTTCCAATCAGTGCCACCTGTCAGTGCAAATCAATGCCAATGCCACCTGTTAGTGCCAATTAGTGCTTCCAATCAGTGCCGCCTGTCAGTGCAAATCAGTGCCAATGCCACCTGTTAGTGCCAATTAGTGCTTCCAATCAGTGCCACCTGTCAGTGCCAATGAGTGCCACCTATCAGTGCTTCCAATCAGTGCCAACTGTCAGTGCCAATCAATGCCAGTGCCACCTGTCAGTGCCAATCAGTGCTTCTAATCAGTGCCACCTGTCAGTGGCAGTCAGTGCCAGTGCCGCCTGTCAGTGCAAATCAGTGCCAATGCCACCTGTTAGTGCCAATTAGTGCTTCCAATCAGTGCCACCTGTTAGTGCCAATTAGTACTTCCAATCAGTGTTACCTGTCAGTGCCAATCAGTGCCAGTGCCGCCTGTCAGTGCCAATGCCGCCTGTCAGTGCCAATCAGTGCTTCCACTCAGTGCCACCTGTCAGTGGCAGTCAGTGCCAGTGCCGCCTGTCAGTGCCAATCAGTACCAATGCAGCCTGTCAGTGCCAATCAGTGCTTCCAATCAGTGCCACCTGTCAGTGGCAGTCAGTTCCACACCAGTGCAAATGAGTGCCACCTGTCAGTGCCAATCAGTGCCGCTTATCAGTGCTGCCAATCAGTGCTGTTAATCAGTGCACTGAGTGCAGGGATGGGGGTGATGAACTCAGCAGCCAGGCACATTGTCCAAGGGGGTGCCGGCCTGGTGGGGCACAACTGAAATCTGTTGATGTTTATTAATGCCACATGCCGATTTTAGTATAACAGGTAATCACCACACTACTATTTACAATAAACTATTGGAGGTAAAATAAAAAAGTGTAATTGAAAGGCCTGCCACTAAGCACAGTTATGTGTTCCCACACCACAAAATAAAGAAAAAAGTGCAGTGCTAATTTACTGATCAATAATTTAACAATAATGGTGGAATCCTCTAATGTATGTAAATCTCAATAAACTTCAATATTATCACAATACTGGTCTCTGTGATATGTAACTTCACATATAATACACATCAAACTGAAAATAAGACATACTGTATAAAAATAAACTTAGCAGGGATGGTGGAAACCCCTCCTATAGATATTTACTATACAGATTAATCTCAAGTGAAAGATTTTTTAGTTGGGAGGTTCCCACCATTATAGCACTTTGGAATTTTTATTTTTTAGATTGTTACACTTAATTTTAGATTACTATTTAGTTACTATCATAATGTGAATTTTTGCACTTGAAGTTAATTTCCCACCATCCTTGCTCAGTCCATGTTTTTATGGACCTTGCTTTGTGCACTGGTGTGCAGTCATGTTGGAAGGGGCCGTCCCCAAACTGTTCCCACAAAGTTGGGAGCATAAAATTGTCCAAAATGTCTTGGTATGCTGACTCCTTAAGAGTTCCCTTCACTGGAACTAAGGGACCAAGCCCAACCCCTGCAAAACAGCCCCCCAACATAATCCCCCCTCCCCCCTTCACCATAATCCCCCTCCATCAATGATTTGGACCAGTGCACAGAGCAAGGTCCATAAAGACATGGATAAGCGAGTTTGGGGTGGAGGAACTTGATTGGACTGCACAGAGTCCTGACCTCAACCTGATAGAACACCTTTGGGATAAATTAGAGCGGAGACTGCGAGCCAGACCTTATCATCCAACATCAGTGCCTGACCTCACAAATGCTCTTCTGGAAGAATGGTCAAAAATTCCCATAGACACACTCCTAAACCTTGTGGACAGCCTTCGCAGAAGAGTTGAAGCTGTTATAGCTGCAAAGGGCGGAGCCAACTCAATATTGAACCCTACGGACTAAGACTGGGATACCATTAAAGTTCATGTGTGTAAAGGCAGGCGTCCCAATACTTTTGTCTGTTTGAGCTTTGGGATGCACACCCTAATGCAATAGGCTGCGCACGCCTATGGAGAGCATTGTGGGATTTGTAGTCTTCTGAGCGGCCATTACTGAATTGCTGAACCCTTTGCAAACTATATTTCCCAACAAGCCGCCCTCTCCATGGCAGAATTATAGGAAAAGCTATAAAAGGAGTCTCCAAGCAGGCCCTCGCTTCTATTTCCCAGGATCCATTAAGTGACCACCAGTCTCGCTGCCCAGCTGTGGGAATTGCGGCCTACCGCGGCGCCAGGAGTCACTGCAGTTCCTGCCCAAGAGGACCTGCCATGCATCTTTGCTCTGAAGACCCCCCTGTGCCCCTTGCTGATGAAAAGGAAACAGTGCAACGGGTGACAGCTGAGACCGCTGAATCCACATCTGACCAATCCACCGCATCCAGCTCCCTGCTGTGTGGTGTACAGACCTTGCATCGCATCCTGTGTGAGTACCAGCCGTCTCCATGATCTGGTGAGCGGGGTCATGCCCAAAGCCTCCCCTGCCTGTCAGTAACATACAACACATGGACACTGTATGCAGACAACATAACCTGGATTGTCAAGGGATCTGCAACTTTAGCATACCTAGCATTCCCCTGCTTATATATCTTTATCTCTCTCTCAATATATATATATTGATTACATATTTGATATATTAACCCCTTCATGCCTAAGGGTAAAACAAATCTAAATGCCTAAGCCAAATTTTGCAATTTGGACATGTGTTAGTAAAACCGTTCATATCATCACAACTACTTTGTGCATCCAGGTGGATTATACCGCATTTTTTTCAGGACAAATTGGGCTTTCATTTAGTGGTAAATGGTAATGAATAGATCCTTTTTTTTTATTTTTTATTATCAAAGGAAAACTGTCCCAAAATAGTAAAAAAAAAATTGTTTTTTAAATATCGCTGTATATTTCTTCCTACTGCCATAACCTACAACCGAAGAACATCCCAAAATAAATTCTCCTGCTCCTGACCATTGGAAAAATACCACATATGTGTATGGTAATTGCTGTTTGTACCCATAGTATAGCCCAAAAACAATAGAGTGCATTTTGCTTGCAGGATATATACAGTGCCAACAGTTTTCACAGTGCTTTACAATATAAAGGGAGATAGTACAATTCCAATACCATTCAATAGAGAAGAAATAGGAGAACCCTGCTCATGGGGCTTACAATCTAAAGGGAGGGGGAGATGCTACTAAAGGTAATTCCTGCAGGGGATGACCTCATGGAGGTGGCCAAAGTACAGGTTTTAGGTGCAGGTGGAGGTGGAGTAGGCTTACCTGAATAAATTGGTTTTCAGGGATTGCCTAAAGGCGGACAGCGTGGGAGATAACCAGACATACTGGGGTAGGGAGTTACAGAGGATGATAGAGGTTCTGGAGAAGTTCTGGAGACAAGCATGGGAGTAGGTGATGAGGGAGCTAGAGAGCAGGAGGTCTCGGGTCATCACCTGGAGTGCAAAGCATGAGCATCACCCTTGGGTATCCATCTTCGTGATCAAAGTATGTCCCCTGCCAGATAAGTATGGAATTTTTTTTTCTGTGTCAAAGTATTTTGTTGTTCCTTATAGTGAAACGCTGCAATTAAATACACTCACCGGCCACTTTATTAGATATTCCTTGCTAGTACCAGGTTGGACTCCCTTTTACCTTTGGAACTGCCTTCATTCTTCGTGGCATGGATTCAACAAGGTGTTGGAAACATTCCTCAGAGATTTTGGTCCATAGTGACCTGATAGCATCAGGCAGTTGCTTCAGATTTGTTGGCTGCACATCCATTATGCAAATCTCTATTCCACCACATCCCAAAGGTGGTCTATTGGATGAGATCTGGTGACTGTGGAGGCCATTGGAATACAGGGACCTCATTGCAGGGATGGACTGATAACTCATGGGGCCCCCAAGCAATCAGAGATCATGGGGCCACACAGTATACACACACACAGTATACAATCACACAGTATACACATACATGTACACACAGTATACACAGACAGATGTAAAAAAAACACAGATTTATACATACTGTCCCTGGTTTTACTGAGGCTGGCAAGCCTGATGGGGCCCCCTAGTGGCCCAGGGCCCTTGGGCAGTGCCCGAGTGGCTCAATGGTCAGTCCGCCCCTGCCTCATTTTCATGTTCAAGAAACCAGTGGTGAGAAGATTGGAGCTTTGTGACATGGTGCATTATCCTGCTGGAAGGAGCCATCAGAAGATGGGGACACTGTAGTCATAAAGGGATGGACATGGTCAGCAACAATACTCAGGTAGAACGTGGCTTTTAAATGATGCTCAATGGTACTAAGGGGCCCAAAGTGTGCCAAGAAAATATCCCCCCCCCACCATTACACCACCACCAGCCTGAACCGGTGATACAAGGCAGGATGGATCCATGCTTTCATGTTGTTTACATCAAATTCTGACCCCACCATCCGAATGTCTCAGCTGAATCCGAGACTCATCAGACCAGGCAACGTTTTTCCAATCTTCTATTGTCCAATTTTGGTTATCCTTTGCGAATTGTAACCTCAGTTTCCTGTTGTTAGCTGACAGGAGTGGCACTCGGTGTGGTCTTCTGCTGCTTTAGCACATCTGCTTCAAGATTGGATGTGTTGTGCTTTCAGGGATGATATTCTGCATACCTTGGTTGTAACGAGTGGTTATTTGAAAATCCCAGTAGATCAGCAGTTTTTGAAATACTCAGACCAGCCCGTCTGGCACCAACAACCATACCACATTCAACGTCACTTAAATCCCCTTTCCTCCCTATTCTGATGCTCAGTTTGAACTTCAGCAAGTCATCATCACCACGTCTAGATCCCTAAATGCATTGTGTTACTGCCATGTAATTGGCTGATTAGCAATTTGTGTTACCAAGCAATTGAACAGGTGTACCTAAAAAGTGGCTGGTGAATGTATATCGATTCGGTAAAAATGCAGCGCAAAATTTGACATGAGATATGTATGTGCACCATAGAAAATCATTCATATATACATACACAGGCCTGCGTGTTTGTGGGTGTTTCTTTTTTTTTTTATGAGAAGGTCTCATCCACAAATATCATCATCTAATCATGATAGGGCAAGGTCATCTCAGGGCAACAGCTACGTGTGATAATATATTTAACCTCTAGATAGTGCCATGAGTCACCGTAATGACAACTATTGGGGACATGCTCCACATTTCTAAGTGTAATATTAAACGTGATTAAAAAAAAATGATGTATTTTGTATTTGGTGATATGGACGATTTAAGGTTTTATAGTGTAGTTGTTACTTTTTTATGCTTTCATAACCACTTTCCTTTGAGAAATCCATTTGGCGGCCCCATAAAAGGTATCGCACCCTACAAAGAATTAATTTGTCCAAGGGACCACTATGGCTCTCTGGAAGTCATTATTCACCTCCAGTAACAGGGATAGCAAACAAGCCGTAAAAAATCAATGGAAGGTCATTTCTTAGTAACACCGAGATAGCAGCTTTACATTTTTTATGTCTTTGCCCTTCAGACAGCATGTTCGTCCGCACAACCCTGCACCTTCCCCCCCTGCTCTTGGATTCCAAATTTGATCTAATTCTCGGTTTACGTAAACCAGTAAACTGGAAGTAAATTCCCGGTCATGATTTCCAGATGACTTTAAGAAAATGCTGTAAATAAACAGTGCCCTTCACTCTGTTTGGCGCTGATAAGGTTTGGCAAGACTTGGAGGCTATTGATTTATACAACTGTTACAGTTAATAGTTCTATAGTAAAAACATTTTAAATGTAATCATTTGATGTATGGTCCTGTAGAAGCACGAGTCCTGCAGAAACACTGCCCTGTTAAAAGAGCTGGGATACAAAAGGTCAACCCAATTTTTTTCATGAGTAATGGTGCCATTAACAAAACCTCCACATAATACAGTGCATTTAAGGCCTATTATAGGAAAAAATGTTGCAATTTGTTTTCACATGTCGTTAAAAGAAGACATTCGCAGAAAGCTAAGATCCGCAAGAAAATGACTATTTGCAAAATGCAATGATCTTGGCAAAACTCACTGTGATCAAATAGCTTTTTGAATCTTTTATTTTCTTTTTTTTTTGCTTTTTTTCCTCTTTTTTTTTTTTCTCTCTTAATGATGATGTTCAAAACACATTGGGGTCAGTTACAGCTGGATGGTGCTGTAAAAATCGTCAACGGGGCTTGGGTACCAAAATGCTGGGAGGGGGTGGGCTGAACAGGCTGACCCTTCTTCTGTTTTATCATTTCATCATATTTTTTTTCTCATGTAAATTTGGTAAAGAAAAATGCATTATCTACAGTATAACATTTTACCATTTTGTATGAGTGATACAAATTTTTATAGAAGCAGGGATCGGAGGCATAGCTTGAAGCTTGTGGGCCTCCCTGATGCAAAAGTCGATCAGGCCCCCCCCCCCCCACTACCACCCGCCGCTTCGATTGCATGCCAAGACTCTCCAAGTGGCTAAAGAGTAAACCTGTGCACAATGGACACATTTTGTTTCATGTCAAATATGTTCATTAAAGTGTTACTAAACCCAGAACCTGCATTCACTATATCTGGTCTCCTACAGTACACAGAACATGGAAATACTATTATTTTAGTAAATATAAACTGCAAAATACCTTTTCTCATCAGCAGTATATAGCAGTCTTGTGACTTCTATCAGTTCCTGTTGAAGCTTGTAGGAGGAATTTTCATATTTCACTGAGCTGTTCTATGAGGCTGCAGGACTCCTGACCCTCTGTCTGGACAGTGCTGATTGGCTCTGTGCTGATCACATGCACCCTCCCAAGAAAAAAAACCTCTCTAGTAATACACACCAAACTGAGCATGTGCAGCCTGACTACAAAGGCTCTATCTAATCCGGACTTGTCCAGGGGGACAGTGCAGGGAGAGAAGGATCTGTGCATACAAGATCAAGGAGCCTTTTTACACAATGCAGAGGATTAACCCCTTAGGTTCCACAGTGAGTATAACAAGCATGCTTTACTGCATATACACACTGATTTTACTGTTGTGGGTTTAGTAACACTTTAAGTTAATCATTTTGTTTTGTCATATTGGTTATGTTAGAATGAATCGTGTTCTGAATTTTTTTTTTTTTTTTTTTTGTATATTAAAGTGTTACTAAACCCAGGAGCTTGCATTCACTATATCTGGTCTCCAACAACACACAGAACATGGAAATGCAATTATTTTAGGAAATATAAACTGTTAAATACATTTTCTCATCAGCAGTCTGGTGACTTCTATCAGTGTCCAGCCAAACACTGGTTAAAACTTGTAGGAGGAGTTTTCTGACTGCCCTATAATACTGAAAGACCCCTGACTCTCGGTCTGGACAGTGCTGATTGGCCCTGTGCTGATCACATGCACTCTCTCAAGAGAAAAAAAAAAAAACTTTCTAGCATTGCATACCAAACTGAGCATGTGCAGCCTGAGTCCATAGTCTCTGTGTTATAAGGAAATTATCAGGGGACAGTGGAAGAAGGGGAGGATCTGTGCTTACAGGATTCAAACAGCCTTTTTACTCAATTCGGAAGAGTATTAACTCTTTAGATTCCACAGTGAGTGTAACAAGCATGCCTTACTGCGTATACACACTGATTTTACTGTTGTGGGTTTAGTAACACTTTAAGTATTCATTCCGTATATTCGAATTTGGTTAGCATAATCTGTATTTTTAGTAGACGGTTATATTTGTTCTATTCTTTTCATTGTCTTATTTCACTTTTATACCATACTGTATTTATGGCAATATGGAATTAGTGTTGGTGTGGCACTGCCAATAATGATGTAATGCTTAAATTAGGTCTCAAACAATATGATCATCTATAATGCGCCTCCCTCTCTTGGGTTAAATGAAGAACTTGAAGAGAGGTCCATATTGTAAATTCTGATTTATTCTTACTTTGGAACTGTTCAATTTATATTTTAGTTATTCGTGGTTGGGATTTGAACCTGCAACCTTAGTGTTGCTCGGTGGAGGTGCTAAATACTGAGCCACTGTGCTGCCTTAGAAAGGGTGGTGGATTATAGATCAACATATTGTCTGAGACCTAATCGAAGCATTATATCATTATTGGCAGCGCCACACCAACACCAATTCCATTTGCCACTCTACTCACTGGTAGAATTCTTGGTACAGGCAGCTTTCACTTATTTATAGGGCAGAATTGATTTCTACTTCATTTATTGTAATATGTTTCCATTTCAAATTCCAATTTGAATTTTTTATTTCTTTACGTTTTGTTATAATGTTTTCAGGTTCATTGAAATCTTGTGATTTGGAAATTCAGATAAATTTGAATACCAGAAAACAAAATTTGCTTCCGAAAAACGAATCGAAACTAAATGAAACGCACATGTCTACTAAAGGGTTATTTTTAGATCTTTTTTTTCATACTGAGAGGGTAATCTAAAAGATTTTGGAGAAACTGTCCATAATTTGACATAGCGCTTCAATTCTTCCGAATAACCTGGAGCGCGGAGTGGTGTCGCCATCGGGATCCCTGTGACCCCTCAAGCTCCGCCCATGGGCATGCTACAAGAGATAGTCAGAGACTAAAAGCATGGTGCAGGAGATGATCAATGACTACAAACATGCCACAGGAGTTGTTTAGAGACTAGAGATATGCTTTAGGAGACAAAGGCTGAAAAAAATCAAAATCTTCAGGAGACAGTGCTTAATATATATTATCTTATGTATCAAATTACAAATATAAATATAGTGTAAAAGAAAGGAAAAGGCCCCTTTAAGTGTGATAATTTCCAACCAAATGTCCAATAAAATGCAGCCTCTCCCAACCTTTTCAACACAGAGGAACCCTTGAAATAACGTTCTGGTCTCAGGAAACCCCTGGTAAAAATGACTATATCTACAATATGATACATTAGTCCGATGGTCAGTGGGAAGAATGCTCCTTACACCTGTGGTCATTGGGAAGAATTACCGGCTTGCAGATAGCTAAAAAGATCAATGGTGTCAGTGGAAACTTTTCTGAGAGGCAGAAATTGGTCATGGAACTCCTAGCAACCTCTGGAGAAACCCCAGGGCTCCATGGAACCCTGGTTGAGAAACTCTGTATTAAAGTATCCATTCTTCCAATATAGTGTGTGTACAGTGAAAACATATCCATCCTTCAGTATCTCTACAAATGTGCCACTCAACACTGTGCCCTCCACCTAAAGGAATAACACTCACCAGAAGGATGAACCCTCAAATTATAGCTAGGTTTCTGCACCATAGGAAAGAGCTTGCCCCGTCAACCTGTGTAGGTAAAATCAGAACCTCAGAGAGCCCAGGACGGGTCTGGGCAGGCTCCTGCCTGGCCAGCCAAGGCCCTCTGAGTTTACTAAATTGCCTAGGTAGGGTGACACGGCAAGCACTTTTTTCCAGCGACAGTGTAAAACCTAATGTGACAGGGAGGCCACACATGCTCCCTGGAGCATGGGCGGAGCAGCCATTGTGACCCCTGCAACCCCTCAAGCTCCACCCATGGCAGGGACTATGGGACCAAGCGTTGGCACAGTAAAGTTGGCCATAGATGGATCTGAGGTAGCAAGAAGACCTACAGCCAGACACTGCAGAGGTTCCAGGTTCAGATCCGGATCCTGACACACACTAGGGCCAATTTGTATATAAAGGCTAATTAATTATTTAGCCCCCTCTTTGGCAGTTCCTTGCTGATGCTGTCCACTCCTCCCTCCTACAGGTGCCTCCGTAGCAAGCTGGGTGCTAAGGGGGTACAATTGCTTAAGTGCATAGATTACTGTCTTTACCTGATGATGCTGTCCACCCTCTAAAGCGTTGAGCCTTTTCCCATTGTGGTCATGGTCTTCTCCTGCTCAAGCTCTTCTCCTGCTTTGGCTGTTTGCTCCATATTGGACCTATATGCCCATGTTGCTAAGGGTGTGCTATTGTTAAGTAAAAATGAGGCAATCTGTAAGTTAAAATAGGGACTGGCCAAAGAGGAATCACTTTGACACAGCTGACCAGCTTGAACATGTATCACAATCCAGTATATGCAAACTAAGAATCATTATTTTTATGCAAAAATTTTCTATGATTATATGTAAGGGTCAGCATGTGGTTACCCCTCTTTAGTATCCTATGTGTTGTATATATTGTATGGAAGCCATTTAAGACCTGAACACAGATATATCTTCATTCCTACTGCGGATTACAGGTCAGTGATTAAAAGGTCAGGGATGTCTGGTATACTGGATTATTCTTTAATAGGAACAACAAATTTTGATCTCTGTGCTGTCTCGTATGTTAGAGTAATATATATATATATATATATATATATATATATATATATGTATGTGTGTGTGTGTGTGTATATATATAACCATTATGGGGGTGGGAAGTTATCTTAAAATATATACCATATTTACCATATATATTTATTATATATATATATATATATATATATATAGTATCTCACAAAAGTGAGTACACCCCTCACATTTTTGTAAATATTTTGTTATATCTTTTCATGTGACAACACTGAAGAAATGACACTTTGCTACGTACACACGATAGGATTTTCCGACAACAAAACCGTGTATTTTTTTCCAAAGGATGTTGGCTCAAACTTGTCTTGCACACACACGGTCACACAAATGTTGTTCTATGGAGAATACACGTGGTCGGACTTTCCGACAACAAGCTCACATCCGACATTTGTTGTCGGAAAATCCTATGGTGTGTACAGGGCTTTACAGTGTACATTTTCTGTCCCCTCAAAATAACTCAACACACGGCCATTAATGTCTAAACCGCTGGCAACAAAAGTGAGTACACCCCTAAGTAAAAATGTCCAAATTGTGCCTAAAGTGTCAATATTTTGTGTGGCCACCATTATTTTCCAGCACTGCCTTAACCCTCTTGGGCATGGAGTTCACCAGAGCTTCACAGGTTGCCACTGGAGTCCTCTTCCACTCCTCCATGACAACATAATGGAGCTGGTGGATGTTAGAGACCTTCACTCCTCCACCTTCCGTTTGAGGATGTCCCACAGATGCTCAATAGGGTTTAGGTCTGGAGACATGCTTGGCCAGTCCATCACCTTCACCCTCAGCTTCTTTAGCAAGGCAGTGGTAGTCTTAGAGGTGTGTTTGGGGTCGTTGTCATGTTGGAATACTGCCCTGCGGCCCAGTCTCCAAAGGGAGGGGATCATGCTCTACTTCAGAATGTCACAGTACATGTTGGCATTCATGGTTCCCTCAATGAACTGTAGCTCCCCAGTGCCGGCAGCACTCATGCAGCCCCAGACCATGACACTCCCACCACCATGCTTGACTGTAGGCAAGACACACTTGTCTTTGTACTCCTTACCTGGTTGCCGCCACACACGCTTGACACCATCTGAACCAAATACGTTTATCTTGGTCTTATTAGACCACAGGATATGGTTCCAGTAATCCATGTCCTTAGTCTGCTTGTCTTCAGCAAACTGTTTGCGGACTTTCTTGTGCATCATGTTTAGAAGAGGCTTCCTTCTGGAATGACAGCCATGCAGACCAATTTGATGCCATGTACAGTGTATAGTCTGAGCACTGACAGGCTGACCCCCCCCCCCCCCCCCCCTTCAACCTCTGCAGCAATGCTGGCAGCACTCATACATCTATTTCCCAAAGACAACCTCTGGATATGATGCTGAGCATGTGCACCCAACTTCTTTGGTCTACCATTGCGAGGCCTGTTCTGAGTGGAACTTGTCCTGTCAAACCGCTGTATGGTCTTGGCTACCATGCTACAGCTAAGTTTCAGGGTCTTAGCAATCTTCTTATAGCCTAGGCCATCTTTATGCAGCACAACAATTTCTTTTTTCAGATCCTCAGAGAGTTCTTTGCCATGAGGTGCCATGTTGATCTTCCAGTGACCAGTATGAGAGTGAGAGCGGTAACACCAAATTTAACACACCTGCTCCCCATTCACACCTGAGATCTTGTAACACTAATGAGTCACATGACACCAGGAAGGGAAAATGGCTAATTGGGCCCAATTTTGACATTTTCACTTAGGGGTGTATTCACTTTGTTGCCAGCGGTTTAGACATTAATGGCTGTGTGTTGAGTTATTTTGATGGGGACAGCAAATTTACACTGTTATACAAGCTGTACACTCACTACTTTACATTGTAGCAAAGTGTCATTTCTTCAGTGTTGTCACATGAAAAGATATAATAAAATATTTACAAAAATGTGAGGGGTGTACTCACTTTTGTGAGACACTGTATATATACATACATATTTTGTTATATATATATATATATTTTTTTAAATTTATATATATATATATATATATATATATATATATATATATATATATATATATACAGTATATACAGTATATAGTGTGTGTGTGTGTGTATATATATATACAGTGGGGACAGAAAGTATTCAGACATTTTTCACTCTTTGTTATATTGCAGCAATTTGCTAAAATCATTTAAGTTCATTTTTTTCCCTCATTAATGTACACACAGCACCCCATATTGACAGAAAAACACAGAATTGTTGACATTTTTGCAGATTTATTAACCACTTGACAACTGGGCACTTAAACCCCCTTCGTGACCAGACCAATTTTCAGCTTTCAGCGCTCTCACACTTTGAATGACAATTACCCAGTCATGTAATATTGTACCCAAATGAATTATTTGTCCTTTTTTTCATACAAATAGAGCTTTATTTTGGTGGTATTTGATCACCGCTGGGTTTTTTATTTTTTGTGCTATAAATGAAAAAAGACCGAAAATTTGGAAAAAAAAAACGCATTTTTTTGTTTCTGTGATAAAATTTTGCAAATTAGTAATTTTTCTTCATAAATTTTGGCCACAATTTATACTGCTACATATCTTTGGTAAAAATAACCCAAATTAGTGGATATTATTTGGTCTTTGTGAAAGTTAGAGAGTCTACAAGTTATGGTGCAAATCATAAAAAATCTCATTTCTTGCCACCCGAACAAGTCAGGACAGTACAAATACCCCCCAAATGACCCCTTTTTTGAAAGTAGACATTCCAAGGTATTTAGTAAGAGGCATGGTGAGGTTTTTGATGTTGTCATTTTTTCCCACAATTCTTTGCAAAATGACGATTTTTTTTTTCCCCACAAAATTGTCATTGTAATAGGTTATTTCTCTCACATGGCATGTGTATACCACAAGTGACACCCCAAAATACATTCTGCTACTCCTCCTGAGTATTACGATACCACATGTGTGGGACTTTTTCACAGCCTGGCCACATAGAGAGGCCCAACATGTAGGGAGCACCATCAGGTGTTCTAGGAGCATAAATTACACATCTAATTTGTTGACTACCTATTACACTTTTGAAGGCCCTGGAACACCAGGACAATGACGTGACACTAACGTGGCACTGATGACAAATGGCACTGATACGTGGCACTGATGACAAATGGCACTGATACGTGGCACTGATGACAGATGGCACTGATACGTGGCACTGACACTGATGTGGCACTGATGACAGATGGCACTAATACATGGCACTGATGACAGATGGCACTAATATGTGACACTGATGACAGATGGCACTAATACGTGGCACTGACAGATGGCACTAATACGTGGCACTGATGACACGTGACACTGATGACAGATGGCACTAATATGTGGCACTGATGACATGTGGCGCTGATGACAAATGGCACTGATGACAGATGGCACTAATATGTGGCACTGATGACACGTGACACTGATGAAAGATGGCACTAATACAGGGCACTGATGACAGATGGCACTAATACGTGGCACTGATGACAGATGGCACTAATACGTGGCACTGATGACAGATGACACTGATACGTGGCACTGATGACACTGATGACAGATGGCACTGATACATGGCACTGATGACACGTGACACTGATGACAGATGGCACGTGACACTGACAGGTGGCACTGATGACAGATGGCACTATGTGGCACTGATGACAGATGGCACTTATACATGGCACTGGGGACAGATGGCACTGGGGACAGATGACACCGGGGACAGATGGCAGGACAGATTTCAGGGGCAAATGGCAGGGCAGATGGCAGAGGCAGATTGCAGGGGCAGATTGCAGGGGCAGATGGCAGGGGCAGATGGCAGGGGCAGATAGCAGGGGCAGATGGCAGGACAGATGGCAGGACAGATGGAAGGACAGATTGCAGGGGCAGATGGCAGGGGACACTTTTATTTTTATTTTTATTTATTTTTTTTACACTTACCGCCGCAGCGGTTCCGCTCTCCCTCCTCACACGCTGTCTCTGTGTGAGGAGGGAGAGCCGGCGATGAGAGATGATCTCATATGTTTAAATATGAGATCCTCTCTCATTGGCAGAGCGATCGCACTGTAAACGGCCGCTGCCATTGGCCGTTTACGGTGATCTGTGACTGGCTGTGTCCGAGGGACACGGCCAGCACAAAACTTCCGCGATGCGCGCCCGCAGGAGCGCGCAATGCGGAAGTAAACAGGAGGCCGTCCAGGGACGCCCTCCCGGCAATTGGAGTCCGCGCTGTAGCCGTCTTTCGGCTATAGCGCGGACGCCTAGTGGTTAAAAAAGAAAAACTGAAATATCACATGGTCCTAAGTATTCAGACCCTTTGCTGTGACACTCATATATTTAACGCAGGTGCTGTCCATTTCTTCTGATCATCCTTGAGATGGTTCTACACCTTCATTTGAGTCCAGCTGTGTTTGATTATACTGATTGGACTTGATTAGGAAAGCCACACACCTGTCTATATAAGACCTTACAGCTCACAGTGCATGTCAGAGCAAATGAGAATCATGAGGTCAAAGGAACTGCCTGAAGAGCTTAGAGACAGAATTGTAGCAAGGCACAGATCTGGCCAAGGTTACAAAAAAAATTCTGCTGCATTTAAGGTTCCTAAGAGCACAGTGGCCTCCATAATCCTTAAATGGAAGACGTTTGGGACGACCAGAACCCTTCCTAGAGCTGGCCGTCCGGCCAAACTGAGCTATCGGGGGAGAAGATCCTTGGAGAGAGAGGTAAAGAAGAACCCCAAAAAAAATTTAAGGGGGTCTGAATATTTTCCGTCCCCACTCTCTCTCTCTCTGTATATATATATATATATATATATATATATATATATATATATATATATATATATATATATATATATATATAATTTTTTTTTGCATAAATAATATATTTATATAAATAATAATTATAATAAAATTCCTCATTAAACTGTTTGTATGCATGAGAAAATTAAATATTATTTTTAATCTGCTTAAATAAACTTAAATATATCAGATTTCCCTAACACGGAATCATTTTTTGTATTTTATTTTTAATCATTTTTCAGTTGTTTTTTTTTTTTTACCTTGAACCTCACATATTACATAATATGACTGCTTAGATCTTTATAGCGAAGCATACTAATCCTATTTTTAGATGATTTTTCTGCCATGGGAGTTACATTTTTTTTTTTCTTCTGCAATTGAGAGAGAACCACACTGAGTGACAAACTGGCAGGTGTCATAATGTGCCAGTTAGCATGTCCAATACAAGACAATCATTTAAGTGTCTCTCGGGATTAAAAGACAGAAACGTAACAAAGAAAGTGGATCAATAATGCTTGGTGAAATAAGACGGAGAAGGTTATTTACTCTGCATTGATCCGTTGCTGCAGCGCCATAAACTTGGCCTGTTTTTCTTTTGTTAACCTTCAGCTTTAAGAATACTGGAGAGCGACCAGGGAGCTGACTAACAGGTGTAGATTAAGGATCGAAGGAGGTCATTGTACCTCTGTCACCACGAGGCACCCATGTAACAACATCCCTGAAGAAATTTAAACATCAATAGCCATAATAAGAGCAAATTTATCAAACCTGGCCTATTTTTTTTTAGCGGAGAGCCCTGACTCCATCCGGCTAGTTTTCTCAAGTGAGAACTCAATGCATTAGGACATTATTTCAATGGACTTGATTATCTTTCCTGACACAGCAGATTTGTAAGGCGGCGTGTTCTGTGTTTGCCGCAGATTTCCAAGCTCAGGTTTGCTGTTTATTTTCTTATAATAGATAAAGATGAAGGAATCATTGCTGTGTCAGTTTAACTTTTTGCAGCTGCCGGCTGGAGCTAGAGGGGCATCATCTGTAGACCTCGGATCAGGGTATTATCAGAGAGCGTTGCTTACTGAAATTAAGATTACATGTATAACATTATATATACCGTATATATAAGAATGCAAGTTTTATTGAAAATGTGAAAATATATACAGTATATATAGATATATCTATATCTATAGATATAGATATATCTATATATATTAGCGCAGGGAAAATTAAAGAATAATTCCTCGATTAATCGTTAATGTTTTTGATTAATCAAAATTCTTTTGATCGGTACTCACCTCTCCGCCAGCTTCCGGGTCTTCAGGGAGTTCCTTCGGAGATCCAGTGATGTCACAGACATCGACGTCACCAGACTCCTCCCCCCTTCCCCAAGTGCCTCCATCTGCTAACAAAGGGAAGGGAGGAGGAGTCCGGTGACGTCGATGTCCGTGAAATCATAAATTGAGGAAGACAGATCCTAACGATTTGATTGATCTCACTGGTCAAAGTATTCAGATAAACATCTATGTAAATCCTGGACTTGGCTATGAAAATCAACATATCTGAGGGCTTTCCTGGCTGTAAGTCAGTTTTGACGATGAACTGACATTGGTTATCCAGCAATCACGAAACATTCATGATGAGGGCACTTTTTTTCCAAAGAGCTCACACTTTGCTGTCTCAGCAGGTGATGGATGTCTCTGGCTCTCCATCGGTCCCCCTGATGCACAAAGGTGCTATTTAAATAGATTGTAGGGAGGAATCTGAGGAAGTTCTGAGGAAGTTCTGATTGAACGTAACGCGTACAGGGGAGGAGCTACGCATGACGTCAGCTAAAAGTAGTTGGATCTGTATGTGCGTTATAATTAATCAAAACTAGTCGATTAATCGATTTTAAAAAATCGATTAATCGAACACGAAAATTTTAATCAGTAACAGCCCTAATATATATATATATATATATATATATATATATATATATATATATAAACAAAAACATGTACATTTCAGTAGGCGACGCTTTCTGGTAATATCATGATCCGAGGTGTACATACAGGTGCATCTCATAAAATTAGAATATCATCAAAAAAATTAATTTATTTCAATAATTAAATTCAAAAAGTGAAACTTTCATATTTTTTATAGATGCATTACACACAGCGTGATATATTTTAACCACTTTCGGACCAGCCGCCGCAGTTATACTGCGGCAAGTTGGCTCCCCGGTGCGAAACCACGTTAGCTGTACGTTGGCTCGCAGGGACCGGATAGCAGGCGCACGCCCGCTGTACAGCGGGGGTGCCGATGCTCGTGGCTGATGGTCACGATGACCGCCAGCCACGAGCGATCGTGACCAGGAGACACAGAACAGGGACGAGTGTGTGTAAACACACACTTCCCTGTTCTGTTCTGTTAGGAGTGACAGATCGTGTGTTCCTATTAGCTAGGAACCCACGATCCGTCACTTCCTCTAGTTAGTCCCCTCCCCCTTCAGTTAGAATCACCTCCCAGGGAACACAGTTAACCCCTTCACCGCCCCCTAGTGTTAACCCCTTCACTGCCGGTGACATTTTTACAGTAATCAATGCATTTTTAATCGCACTGATCGCTGTATTAATGCCAATGGTTCCAAAAATGTGTCAATATTGTCCGATGTGTCCGCCATAATGTCGCAGTCACAATAAAAATTGTGAATCGCCGCCATTACTAGTAAACAAAATAAATAATAATAAAAATGCTATAAATGTGTCAATATTGTCCGATGTGTCCGCCATAATGTCGCAGTCACAATAAAAATCGCAAATCGCCGCCATTACTAGTAAAAAAAATTAAATATAATAAAAATGCTATAAATCTATCCCCTATTTCTAAACGCCATAACTTTTGTGCAAAACAATCAATATACGCTTATTGTGATTTTCTTTACCAAAAATATGTAGAAGAATACATATCGGCCTAATCTGAGAAAAAATTAGCTTTTTTTTAAAAAAAAAAAATGGGGATATTTATTATAGCAAAAAGTACAAAATATTGTGTTTTTTTCAAAATTGTCCGTCTTTTTTTGTTTATAGAGCAAAAAATAAAAAACGCAGAGGCGATCAAATACCACCAAAAGAAAGTGGGAAAAAAAAGGACGTCAATTTTGTTTGGGTACAACGTCGCACGACCACGCAACTGTCTGTTAAAGTGACGCAGCGTCGTATCGCAAAAAAACGCTCTTGTCAGGAAGGGGGTAAATTCTTCCGGGGCTGAAGTGGTAAAGCATTTCTTTCTTTTAATTTGGATGATTATGGCTTACAGCTAGTGAGCCGATGAGGACACCCGTATTCATAGCCCTTACAGGTGTTTCCTTCTCTATCGGGTTTTGGTTTGGCTCCATGGCTGAGCCTCCAAGGGGATGATATTTGATACACCATTAAAAGGGTTTTTTTTATCCTTACTTGGTGACCGGCTAATTAAGATTCAAGATCATATGAAAGAGACACCTCTAATTTCGTGGCTTTTGTAGAAGTCTTTCATCATTTATGGTATTCTTATTTGAACCTCTGTGGTTTTCTAAGTTACCTACAATATTCCAATCTCGATTAGAATTACCATTCTGTCTTGGCCACCCTCAAGGGTGGATAATTTGCTTATCCAGATGTTCCACATGGGACCAAAACGCCATTAATTGTTGTACCTTACTGTTTGGAAGGATTGATCTGGCTCTCCACTTGTTTTATGTGGTCGAATGTTCAGCGGGTGCTTTGAGTTTGTGGTACCCTCTGATCAGCTCCTGCTGTGTATAATCACAGTGGGAGTGAGCCAGCGGCGGCATGCATTCGTGCCTGCTACAGGGAAGTGCAGGATCATGTATATATATATGCGTAATCCTGTGCAGAACGGCCACCCTGTAGCAGTATATCTGCTATAGGGTGGTCGGCAAGTGCTTTACTCCACGCTCACGGTAAAGTCGGCCCGACTTGTAGCGATCGGCGTCCGGAAAGCCCACTGAAGACTACACATTCAAGTCAATAGGGGAGTGCCGCAACTGCGTACAATGCATACGGTTGCAGCATGCTTGTTGGCCAAAATGGAGTTAAAACAGGGCTGGGCTTCAGAGGCAATGGACATTTAGACGCACTTCTATCTATCCTTAGATCTATAAGGAATTATGTAGTGCCAGATTGGATAGAAATGAATCGCAGAGTTTAGGTAGACCCTAATATTACATAGTTGTGAGTTGATTGTACAGATTGTTTGGTTTGCTAGTTAATATCGACCACCAGTGACATGGTGGCTTAATGTTCATGTAGATTCAAAAACTTTGCAGAACATTATTTTTTCTTCCAGTGTAGAACTAAATGCCATTTTTTTTTTCATTTTGGATGGAGTAAGGGAGGGTTATAATCCCTGTTTTTTTGGTTTGACATTGTTTGTATTGTTGCAAATGATTTTTTTTCTTTGACATTGTTTGTATTGTTGCAAATTATTTTTTTTCTGGGGGGGGGGGGTCTTATGTTGCTGAAGGGTCTATTGATGCTGGCTGCTGAGAGATCTATTGTTGCTGGTGGGGTATATTGCTGCTGGGGTGGGGTATATTGTTGCTGGAGGGTCTATTGTTGCTGGCTTCAGGGGGATCTATTTTTACTGCTTAATCCTTACAAACTCATTAGCACCACAAAATGAATGGTTCTGTATTCCCAAAAAGGAGCAATATTGGGAGATGGGTAGAGGGCACATCCAAGGGGCGGAGCTTGGAGGTGGGTAGAGGGCGGAGACAAGGGGTGACCTAGGCGGGGGGAGTACCTGCACCTATTCTGAGAAAAAAAGCCATGTGTATATACCTTTACTTTTAATTTAACACTAAAAAATATGTATATTTTTGCCCAAATTTTGCTTTGTCTGGAGTTTTTTGAGTTTGCCAGCAATCCTTAGCGGAACAAAACAGATGTAAGAGGATTATTCAAACTATAATAATAACACAAATACTATTTCCACAGTAAAAAATAAAAATAAAAAAGAGAGTTGGAATAAAGCTTGAAATCTGCAATAATTTAAGGAAATGTAATTAACTATAATGAAGCTCTTGACCCAAAAGTTAGGATGTTAATCAAGAGAACAGGGACATCGATAAACAGCTTTAATTGATTCCATTATTTTTTTATTGTTTGATTTTTATATGTCTAGCAGAGGGTCTGGCCACACTGACCTGTTTACTTGTGTTGGCTGCTTATGATGTTGGCCATTGTCCAAACAGTCACCGCCATGCAAACATGTCATCGATCACTGCTATAGTCAGAGAGATGGCACCTACCTGATGGAGTAGGCCAACGCAGCCTCTCTAGCCATATGCTGGGGATTGTCAACGACCGTTCCATGCCAGGGCATTCTCTCATCTATGCCAAACAAACCTGCCTCCTGTGCAGACTGCCAGTTGGAATATGACATGCCGTTAAATACGTTTCCCCATGTCTAATATTAGATGGAGCCGGCTTCTCAGTCATATTTGTTTTTGCTGTCAGCGTGGGCAATGTCATTTTTTTATTCTTTTTGCAATATAATAATACAGCTTTGACGCGGGACTGCTTTATTACAATCTTTACAGATGTGGGCTGTCAATGCATGTGTTTCTCTGTAGTTCAATGGTAGATGTAATACTTCCGAACGTTTGAAGGTGGAACAGAGTTCTATGGAAGGAACTAGTAATTGGGACTCGTAATTGTTCAGAATGAATGAAAGAAGGCTCAGGTTGCTAAAGTGATACTAAAGCTAAAAACATTTTTTATCTTAAAGAGGAAGTAAACCCTGGTGGGTTTTACTTCCTCTTTATTTCCCTGAAAAGGTAAAGCATAATGGGCTCCTATGCATCGCATAGGAGCCCATTATGTGTCACTTACCTAAAACCGAAGCCCGCAATGTCTCCGTTGTCCCCACGAGCAGGGAGCGGGTTCCGTCTTCGCCCCTCTTCCTTCCGGGGCCGCAAACTCCAGCTTTGTGACTGTGCAAGAGTCGCATGCGCGCGGGTGCCGCCAGTCAAAGTATGACCCCTATTAGAAAGGGCACGATGTGCCCTTTCTAAAGGGCGCCTGCGCTGATGACATTGGCGCATGTGCCGTAGTCATCGGCGCTCATATTTTTAGTAAATACCTCCTAAACTGTGTAGGTTAAGGATATATTGCAAGCACCTTACAGGTAAGCCTTAATATAGGCTTACCTGTAGGTAAAAGTGGTTGTACAGGGTGTACAACCACTTTAATGCATTCTTTGCATTAAGGTAAAAAAAAACGCTTTAAACTTCTCTGTCCTTCCCTCTTCACTGTGTGAAGGGAAAGAGAGAGAAGAGATCCAGCACTGTCCATGGCTGCATCTCTTCTCTCCTCTCTTCCTTTTCACACAGGGACTTAAACAGCAGCAGGAGCCATTGGCCTACATCTCCCTTACTAGGAAGAGCCTGTGGCTATCGGCAGGAGACAACCGGGTGATCCTGTGGTTAAGTGAGTCATTGACCCCCCCTATCAGTGGCAGCCCGTCCATACGGGGCGCAGGGGCACCGCCTCCCCTAATCAATGCGCCCAGCCCCTAATCTACATGCGGGGCACCGGATGTATGGAATCTAATGTTTTTTTTTTCCAAGGCACGTGATTAGAGCCGGAGGCTCTAATTGGCTTCAAAAAGGGTGGGCTCGGGGTGCAGAGCACTACTCCCGAGCCCACCCACCTGTGTGAAAATAGCAAATTAATATTCGCTATTGTCTTCCTGATTCTCTTCCCGGTGAATCAGGAAGTGGGTCCTGAGACCCGATTGGCAGGAGAAGCGACCATATGGGCCACCGAGAAGGAACCCGAGGAGGAGGAGATGCAGGGGAAGCCACCGAGGACGAGGAGACACAAGGAGGATCCAAAGCTGGCCGTGACTTAGATGGAGTCAGTGCGGGGCTGGTGGGAGAATGGACGAGCAAGTGAGCGAGGGGGGTGGTGGGTGACCAAGCTCCTCATTCACTCCCTTGTTATCTCTCGCCTTGACTATTGCAACTCCCTTCTCATTGGCCTGCCTCTCCATAGGCTATCCCCTCTTCAGTCTATGCTGCTGCAGACTTATCCACCTTACCAACCGCTCAGTGTCTGCCACCCCTCTCCGCCAATCCCTACACTGGCTCCCAATCACCCAGTGAATTAAATTCAAAATACTAACCACAACATACAAAGCCATTCACAACTCTGCCCCGAGCTACATCACTAATCTTGTCTCCAAATATCACCCAAATCGTCCTCTCCGCTCTTCTCAAGACCTCCTACTCTCAAGCTCTCTCGTCTCCTCCCATGCTCGTCTCCAGGATTTCTCCAGAGCCTCTCCCATCCTCTGGAACCCACTACCTCCACTGGTCCCCTACTCTTGCTACCTTCAGGCGATCCCTGAAAACTCATCTCTTCAGGAAAGCCTATCATGTCTCCAACTAATCTCCTACCACTTCCACCAGCTCATTCCCCACAGTTACAACCTTTTGTACCACCTGCCCCACCCTATTAGATTGTAAGCTCTCCTGAGCAGGGCCCTCTTAATCCTCTTGTATTTTATTGTATTATAACTGTATTGTCTCCCTTCTACATTGTAAAGCGCTGCGTAAACTGTTGGCGCTATATAAATCCTGTATAATAATAATAATAATAATAATAAAGACCTAACACCTTGGTTGAGCCTACAACTAAATGAATATAGTACAGGGACCAGGATTGTGTAATGCACCAAGTACAGACATCAGGAACATTGTACACATACTGTATTGTGTGCATGTCCACTGCCATCAAGTGGGCTATTTAAACCTGAAATCTGCACTCCTTGATAAATGGTCTTCAGTCTTGCTCCAGTGATCCTGATCCTTATTCTGATACTGTTATTGATCCAGCTTCCACCCAGCCTGCGTTTGGATTACCCCTGTCTGCTTATGTTTGCGGTCTATCTTCACTACTGACCTCAGCCTAGACTTCTACCCAGGGAATTTGTACCTCACTGTCTGCTCATTGCTGACCTCTGCCTTTTTCTGACTCTGATTTTGTCTACGACTTGGTGTCTTTCCTCTCTTCTGTCACTAGACCAGGCTTGGGACCAGACTCAGCCTTTATCTGAACTTGGAACATCCACAGTACACTGCCAGCTGTAACCCCGCCGGCTCACCTGATGCCAGCACTCTCAAGTACCAGTACCCAGTCTTGGTACCCTGGCACTTGTGCCTTTCCTTTGCCACTGCAGACCCTGTTTCAGCTTCCAGGGGTGCTCACATGGGAACGGTGCTAACCTCATCATCTTGGGCTCTGCATACAGGTACTTAACATGAGGGTATTTATGGTGCCAGGACCTGGAGCCCCAAACAAGAGATGCAGGATTTTCCCCATTGCCATGCTATGTTTTTTTTTCTTAGCTTTCACTATCAAACTGTTTTGCTTTGTGTCTTTTAACCAGTTGCCGACCGCCGCACACAGATGTACGTCGACAGAGCGGCACGGGCAGGCAAAAGGGCTTACCTGTACGTCCCTGCCTGCCCACGGGTGGGGGGTCCGATCGGACCCCCCCGGTGCCTGCGGCGGTCGGCAAATCTTCCCCGGCGATCGGTGGTGAGGGGGAGGCCATCCATTCGTGCCCCCCCCCCTCGCGATCGCTCCCAGCCAATGGGATCATTTCCCTGCCTCTGTATTGTACACAGAGGCAGAGGAAATGATGTCATCTCTCCTCGGCTCGGTATTTTCCGTTCCGGGCCGAGGAGAGAAGACTGGAATGTAAGTGCACAAACACAACACAACACAGTAGAACATGCCAGGCACACAAAACACCCCGATCCCCCCCCTGATCACCCCCCGATACCCCCCCAATCACCCCCCCCCCTGTCACAAACTGACACCAAGCAGGTTTTTTTTTTTTTTTTTTCCTGATTACTGCATAGTGTCAGTTTGTGACAGTTACAGTGTTGGGACAGTTAGTATTACCCCCCTTTAGGTCTAGGGTACCCCACTAACCCCCCCTAATAAAGTTTTAACCCCTTGATCACCCCCCATCACCAGTGTCACTAAGCGATCATTTTTCTGATCGCTGTATTAGTGTCGCTGGTGACGCTAGTTAGGGAGGTAAATATTTAGGTTCGCCGTCAGCGTTTTATAGCGTCAGGGACCCCCATATACTACCGAATAAATGTTTTAACCCCTTGATTGCCCCCTAGTTAACCCTTTCACCACTGATCACCGTATAACCATTATGGGTGACGCTGGTTAGTTCGTTTATTTTTTATAGTGTCAGGGCACCCGCCGTTTATTACCGAATAAAGGTTTAGCCCCCTGATCGCCCGGCGGTGATATGCGTCGCCCCAGGCAGCGTCAGATTAGCGCCAGTACCGCTAACACCCACGCACGCATCATACGCCTCCCTTAGTGGTATAGTATCTGTACGGATCAATATCTGATCCAATCAGATCTATACTAGCGTCCCCAGCAGTTTAGGGTTCCCAAAAACGCAGTGTTAGCGGGATCAGCCCAGATACCTGCTAGCACCTGCGTTTTTCCCCTCCGCCCAGCCCACCCAAGTGCAGTATCGATCGATCACTGTCACTTACAAAACACTAAACGCATAACTGAAGCGTTCAAAGTCAGGCCTGATCCCTGTGATCGCTAACAGTTTTCTTGGTAGCGTTTTGGTGAACTGGCAAGCACCAGCCCCAGGCAGCGTCAGGTTAGCGCCAGTACCGCTAACACCCACGCATGCACCGTACACCTCCCTTAGTGGTATAGTATCTGATCGGATCAATATCTGATCCGATCAGATCTATACTAGCGTCCCCAGCAGTTTAGGGTTCTCACAAACGCAGTGTTAGTGGGATCAGCCCAGATACCTGCTAGCACCTGCGTTTTGCCCCTCCGCCCGGCCCAGCCCAGCCCACCCAAGTGCAGTATCGATCGATCACTGACACTTACAAAACACTAAACTAAAGAGTCAGGCCTGATCCCTGCGATCGCTAACAGTTTTTTTGGTAGCGTTTTGGTGAACTGGCAAGCACCAGCGGCCTAGTACACCCCGGTCGTAGTCAAACCAGCACTGCAGTAACACTTGGTGACGTGGCGAGTCCCATAAGTGCAGTTCAAGCTGGTGAGGTGGCAAGCACAAGTAGTGTCCCGCTGCCACCAAAAAGACAAACACAGGCCCGTCGTGCCCATAGTGCCCTTCCTGCTGCATTCGCCAATCCTAATTGGGAACCCACCGCTTCTGCAGCGCCCGTACTTCTCCCATTCACATCCCCAACCAAATGCAGTCGGCTGCATGAGAGGCATTTTCTTTATGTCCTCCCGAGTACCCCTACCCAGCGAACCCCCCAAAAAAGATGTCGTGTCTGCAGCAAGTGCGGATATAGGCGTGACACCCGCTATTATTGTCCCTCCTGTCCTGACAATCCTGGTCTTTGCATTGGTGAATGTTTTGAACGCTACCATTCACTAGTTGAGTATTAGCGTAGGGTACAGCATTCCACAGACTAGGCGCACTTTCACAGGGTCTCCCAAGATGCCATCGCATTTTGAGAGACCCGAACCTGGAACCGGTTACCGTTATAAAAGTTACAGTTACAAAAAAAAGTGTAAAAAAAAAAAAACACATACAAAAATATAAAATAAAAAAAAATAGTTGTCGTTTTATTGTTCTCTCTCTCTCTATTCTCTCTATTGTTCTGCTCTTTTTTACTGTATTCTATTCTGCAATGTTTTATTGTTATTATGTTTTATCATGTTTGCTTTTCAGGTATGCAATTTTTTATACTTTACCGTTTACTGTGCTTTATTGTTAACCATTTTTTTGTCTTCAGGTACGCCATTCACGACTTTGAGTGGTTATACCAGAATGATGCCTGCAGGTTTAGGTATCATCTTGGTATCATTCTTTTCAGCCAGCGGTCGGCTTTCATGTAAAAGCAATCCTAGCGGCTAATTAGCCTCTAGACTGCTTTTACAAGCCGTGGGAGGGAATGCCCCCCCCCCAACGTCTTCCGTGTTTTTCTCTGGCTCTCCTGTCTCAACAGGGAACCTGAAAATGCATCCGGTGATTCAGCCAGCTGACCATAGAGCTGATCAGAGACCAGAGTGGCTCCAAACATCTCTATGGCCTAAGAAACCGGAAGCTACGAGCATTTTATGACTTAGATTTCGCCGGATGTAAACAGCGCCATTGGGAAATTGGGAAAGCATTTTATCACACCGATCTTGGTGTGGTCAGATGCTTTGAGGGCAGAGGAGAAATCTAGGGTCTAATAGTCCCCAATTTTTTCAAAAAAGAGTACCTGTCACTACCTATTGCTATGATAGGGGATATTTACATTCCCTGAGATAACAATAAAAATGATTAAAAAAAAAAAATGAAAGGAACAGTTTAAAAATAAGATAAAAAAAAATAAGAATAATAAAGAAAAAAAAAAAAAAAAAAAAGCACCCCTGTCCCCCCTGCTCTCGCGCTAAGGCAAACGCAAGCGTCGGTCTGGCGTCAAATGTAAACAGCAATTGCACCATGCATGTGAGGTATCACCGCGAACGTCAGATCGAGGGCAGTAATTTTAGCAGTAGACCTCCTCTGTAAATCTAAAGTGGTAACCTGTAAAGGCTTTTAAAGGCTTTTAAAAATGTATTTAGTTTGTCGCCACTGCACGTTTGTGCGCAATTTTAAAGCATGTCATGTTTGGTATCCATGTACTCGGCCTAAGATCATCTTTTTTATTTCATCAAACATTTGGGCAATATAGTGTGTTTTAGTGCATTAAAATTTAAAAAAGTGTGTTTTTTCCCCAAAAAATGCGTTTGAAAAATCGCTGCGCAAATACTGTGTGAAAAAAAAAATGAAACACCCACCATTTTAATCTGTAGGGCATTTGCTTTAAAAAAAATATAAAATGTTTGGGGGTTCAAAGTAATTTTCTTGCAAAAAAAAATATTTTTTTATGTAATCAAAAAGTGTCAGAAAGGGCTTTGTCTTCAAGTGGTTAGAAGAGTGGGTGATGTGTGACATAAGCTTCTAAATGTTGTGCATAAAATGCCAGGACAGTTCAAAACCCCCCCAAATGACCCCATTTTGGAAAGTAGACACCCCAAGCTATTTGCTGAGAGGCATGTCGAGTCCATGGAATATTTTATATTGTGACACAAGTTGCGGGAAAGAGACAATTTTTTTTTTTTTTTTTGCGCAAAGTTGTCACTAAATGATATATTGCTCAAACATGCCATGGGAATATGTGAAATTACACCCCAAAATACATTCTGTTGCTTCTCCTGAGTACGGGGATACCACATGTGTGGGACTTTTTGGGAGCCTAGCCGCGTACGGGACCCCGAAAACCAAGCACCGCCTTCAGGCTTTCTAAGGCCGTAAATTTTTGATTTCACTCTTCACTGCCTATCACAGTTTCGGAGGCCATGGAATGCCCAGGTGGCAAAACCCCCCCCCAATGACCCCATTTTGGAAAGTAGACACCCCAAGCTATTTGCTGAGAGGTATAGTGAGTATTTTACAGACCTCACTTTTTGTCACAAAGTTTTGAAAATGGAAAAAAGAAAAAAAATTTTTTTTTTTTTCGTCTTTCTTTATTTTCAAAAACAAATGAGAGCTGCAAAATACTCACCATGCCTCTCAGCAAATAGCTTGGGGTGTCTACTTTCCAAAATGGGGTCATTTGGGGGGGTTTTATGCCATCTGGGCATTTTATGGCCTTCAAAACTGTGATAGGTAGTGAGGAGTAAAATCAAAAATGTACGCCCTTAGAAATCCAGAAGGCAGTGATTGGTTTTCGCGGCCCCGTACGCGGCTAGGCTCCCAAAAAGTCCCACACATGTGGTATCCCCATACTCAGGAGAAGCAGCTAAATGTATTTTGGGGTGCAATTCCACATATGCCCATGGCCTGTGTGAGCAATATATCATTTAGTGACAACTTTTTGTAATTTTTTTTTTTTTTTTTTTTTAGTCATTATTCAATCACTTGGGACAAAAAAAATGAATATTCAATGGGCTCAACATGCCTCTCAGCAATTTCCTTGGGGTGTCTACTTTCCAAAATGGGGTCATTTGTGGGGGTTTTGTACTGCCCTGCCATTTTAGCACCTCAAGAAACGACATAGGCAGTCATAAATTAAAGGCTGTGTAAATTCCAGAAAATGTACCCTAGTTTGTAGGCGCTATAACTTTTGCGCAAACCAATAAATATACACTTATTGACATTTTTTTTACCAAAGACATGTGGCCGAATACATTTTGGCCTAAATGTATGACTAAAATTGAGTTTATTGGATTTTTTTTAGAACAAAAAGTAGAAAATATCATTTTTTTTCAAAATTTTCGGTCTTTTTCCGTGTATAGCGCAAAAAATAAAAACGGCAGAGGTGATCAAATACCATCAAAAGAAAGCTCTATTTGTGGGAAGAAAAGGACGCAAATTTCGTTTGGGTACAGCATTGCATGACCGCGCAATTAGCAGTTAAAGCGACGCAGTGCCAAATTGTAAAAAGTGCTCTGGTCAGGAAGGGGGTAAATCCTTCCGGGGCTGAAGTGGTTAAAGAGGAAGTAAACTTCATCTGCTGACATTTACCTATAAATAACCCTATAATAAGGCTTAGCTATAGGTAATGTAAATATCTTGCGAACCCGGAGGAAACTCCGGGGAAGATGTCGGCTGTGTCAGCGGTGTGCGGGGGCCACTGCAACAGCTTAGTTCTAAGGTAGGTATTTCATAATGAGCTAGTATGCGATGTATGTGATAGTATACACTAAACAGTTACTTAAAGAGGAACTCCAGTCTGTAAAAAAAAAAAAAAAATGAAAGACAGCAGCTACAAATACTGTAGCTGCTGACTTTTAATATAAGGACACTTACCTGTCCAGGGATCCTCAGATGTCGGCACCCAGAGCCGATTCGTCAATCAGCTTTGGGTGCAGGCATCGGCATTGCAAGTAAGGGAAACCGGCAGTAAGGCTTCACTGCCAGTTTCCTACTGCTCATGCACGAGTTGCACTGCGCTTTCTGAATGATCCCACCGTCTTCTGGGACCTGTGTGTGTACAGAAAGGCAGCGGGGGTAAGGAGGAGGGGTCAGGAATGTCGTAGATCGGCAATCTTACCCGGAAGTGGGAGTGGGTACCTGTCAAAACCAGGTACCCACTCCCCCCCAAAAAGTGCCAAATGTGGCATTGGAAGGGGAGAGGATGCGAACAAGTGGAGCTTCCCCCTTTGGGTGGAGCTCTGCTTTAACTTGC
Source organism: Lithobates septentrionalis (assembly GCA_037952835.1). Taxonomy (NCBI): domain Eukaryota; kingdom Metazoa; phylum Chordata; class Amphibia; order Anura; family Ranidae; genus Lithobates; species Lithobates septentrionalis. The sequence continues at coordinate 665,134 of JBBDGP010000266.1, read as the reverse complement.
GTTGTAGATTTTGTGTCATCCCCAGGTTCCTATTTTCAGTCCTTTTTCATCATGGACTCTTCCAGTTTGCTTCTTTCGTCTCTGAATCCTCCAGACTAGTTTTCCTTTTTTTTTTTCGTCAGTGCTCAAATCCTTTGTCCCTCTCCCCCTACATCCTGCCAACATCACTTCCTGTTCCGTGAGCTCCATAAAACCAAACGGGTTAATTAGCATATGATTAGGGGAAGCCCAGTTTCTGAAAACAGTATGGTAACTAAAATGTTATTTCCTATGTTTATGCTATAAAATGACTAAAATATCCAGAGCAACACACAAACTAAACCATTAGAAAAAAATGTGTGCACGATTATATCTTCATACATTTCACTATCTAGACGTATTTATGAGTAGGGTAGATCTAGAACAACAAATTGGTGTTTCATGGGCCGCATGCAACCCTCTTACTCCTTATGGCCTTTGACCACTGTAACACTTTGAATTACATAGGGCATAGATTATTCTATGGCCCATTCTGGTTATGCGTCCACACATAATTTTGCAGTTCAGTAATCTAGGAAATAATTTCTTGCACCTTTTTCAGGTTTTAAAAGAGGTTACAAGATCCATTATTCAAATGCACAATCAATTCCTATGTTTTATAATGAGTATTTAATAATATCTAATGTTTTTTATAAATATGTTAATCCCATAAAAACATGGCATACAGTATTTATTGCAATCAGGTTAGTACAATCCTCGGCAGAGCTAATGAAACCCCTTATGGAGTTCACCTACACAATTTGGCACTTCGTTTCATTTGAGTTCATGCCTCAGTTAGACTGTCAAATGTATTTAAAATATAGATCACTCCAACACGGAGTAAGTAATTTTCTGATACAATTCAGCACAATTTTTTACAGGAAGTCTTTTGCTTCTATAAAGTGTTTATTAAGCCTGGTAAATAAAGCAAGAGCATTTTAAAACAGCGCAAAAGCATAAATTCTGCAAAACTGCCTATATTTTTTTTTGCTAAAGTGATCTCAAGGTCAGTTTCAGGGTCCTTAGGTTTCTATATTCAATTCAACCACATCTCATCTCATTGCTGTGCTTGCTTAACTTACTAGAAAACTTGGGCTCAATTGTGCTTGCGTTGGCAGTTTTTAGGTATGGATTCATGCAGGCTATTTACAAGATGCCAAAGAATGTCAAATCCTGAACATGTGTTTTGGTCCTGCAGTTACTCGCTGACAGCAGAAACCTTCTGCATCGTATCAGGTCCATTTGCTGATACTTGAAGTCATTTTTTTTTTTTCTCTCCCAAGAATGGATTTTGTTGAGTTGAATTTCAATGGCTTTAGATGCTAAATGTTGCACACGAGAAAACCGAGAAAAGAAGGCCGCAGACAATTAAAGGTAAATCATGCTGTCTTAATAAGTCTTGTCAAGGTAGTGAGCCATTTTTAAAATGCTTACGATAAATCTATATACCAAAATAAGAAAATCAAAAACTGTCACACATATCACTTTGTTGCTGTTTAAATAAAAAATACTGTAACTCTTATTGCTTAGACCGGGATTCTGCTGAAAAACAATATTGAATTTCAGGTGGACAAAAAAAATAATAAATTGTATCTAATTTTTCTTTGTGTTTCCTCTATTAATTCTAATTTTTCCCACAACTAAAGAAGATGTTGGTAGGTTAAGGCCCATCTCATGGCAAATTCCTCTTTGCCCTCCCCTTTACAAACCAGTGGGTTTTTTTTTTGGTTTTTTTTATACACCTTAGTAAGCTTTTTAGACTCACCGCCATCCATGTCCCTCTTCGCTACAGCTTTTGCAAGTCATGACCCTTTGAATGACCCTTTGAATCCAACACAATTGTAGACCAGTCAAATCTTCATAACAACATACTGCTGCAGGCTTCAGAGGACTCTGCCATTAGACAGCCAATTGGAGCTGCCCAAGTAACCCAGCAGTGACTTCAACACCCAAAGATGGACCCACCTCCACTGCAGGAAAGAAGAGAAAAGACCTGTGTTCCAGGCTAAGGCCCATCTCTTAGCAAAGTGTATTCCTTTCTACCCCCCCCCCTCCCCCCAGCTTACAAATTCAGGCTTTTCTCTTTTTTTCTACATTAGCAAGCTTTTTTGGACTCACCACCATCCATATTCTTCTCCACCACCACTTTTTGGAGTCATGACCATTGGGTCCAGTTGTGTTGTAGACCAGTCGCCTCTTCTAGATGTCAGCCTACTACTACAGTCTTCTGAAGACCCTACCAGTAGACAGCCAAAATGAAGTGCCCAAGTACCCCAAGCAGTTACTTGGAAACCCAAAGAAGGTCCACCTCCATTGCAAGGAAGAAGTGAGAAGACCCAGGTTAAGGCCCATCCCCTCGTAAAGCTTATTGCTCTCTGCCCCACCCCACTCCCTTATCAATATTTCAGGCTTTTCTTTTATTTTTTTACCTTAACAAGCTTTTTAGGCTCCGTATCCCTCTCCGTTACCACTTTTAGGAGTCACAAATGGTGGATCCAGCACTATTGTAGACCAGTCGCCTCTTCCTGATTTCATCATACTGCTATAGTCTTCAGAGGACCCTGCCAGTAGCCAGCCAATAGGAAGTGCCCAAGTAACCCAAGCAGTGGCTTGGACACCCAACAAATGACCCACCTCCACTGCAAGGAAGAAGAGAGAAGGTTACCCAGGTTAAGACCCATCTTCTGGCAAAGTTTATTACTCTCTGCTTCCACCTTTCCCCTTTTACCCTTTACCAATTCAGAGGCTGCACAGACACTAATAGGATGCTTGCACAGGGATGCACGGAATGTCTGTGTATCCCCATACATGCAAACATGGTCCGCACATGGGCGTACGTTTAAGTACATTCATGTGAACAAGGCCTTCATGGCCCTATAATCAATTTTTTATGAAATAGATTCTTATGCCCCGTACACACGGTCGGACTTTGTTCGGACATTCCGACAACAAAATCCTAGGATTTTTTCCGACAGATGTTGGCTCAAACTTGTCTTGCATACACACGGTCACACAAAGTTGTCGGAAAATCCGATCGTTCTAAACGCGTGACGTAAAACACGTACGTCGGGACTATAAACGGGGCAGTGGCCAATAGCTTTCATCTCTTTATTTATTCTGAGCATGCGTGGCACTTTGTCCGTCGGATTTGTGTACACACGATTGGAATTTCCGACAACGGATTTTGTTGTCGGAAAATTTTATATCCTGCTCTCAAACTTTGTGTGTCGGAAAATCCGATGGAAAATGTCCGATGGAGCCCACACACGGTCGGAATTTCCGACAACACGCTCCGATCGGACATTTTCCATCGGAAAATCCGACCGTGTGTATGGGGCATTATTGTGGTTTTTTTTTACTTCATGTGACCCCCTGTGTACTCCTGAACCTCTCCTCCCCCGCTCTTCCTGCTGTTTGGAAACAAGCATTGCACATTAGTATACACTGATCTATGTGTACTACACCTCCCATAGTCCATAGTCTGTTGCACTTGTAGGGTTCTAATAAGGAAAGTGGCAGGGTCTGTATCCATTTAGATGTGATTTCCTATTGGGAGCATCTCACCAAAAATGACGTGTCTTGCAGGGGATGCCCAAAATCTGACTTGTATCTTAGTGCAGACTTCTGGGAAAATCAGTGAGCCAATCACACAAGTAAGAAATTACATTTCTGAGGGGGGTTCTGTACACCAACTGTGTACAGAATGCCTCCAGGCTGCCATATTGTATTTCACAGAATATTACAGCGCTGCAGATTGAAAAGGAAAGGTAATTTTAAAAAAAACATTCCAATACTATGTGGCTGGTGTCACAATTATATATGTTATATTATTTTTTCTTTATTTTCTATTGTTTCCCCACAAAAGTGGAGTTACCCTTTAACCGCTTGCCGATGACATCACTTAGATATATGGTGGCAATGCGGCTCTCCTGCGCTGGATCACGTACCTAGTATGTGATCCGCAGTTTCCAGGTATAGGGCTCACACACGCACCACAAACGCCACAGCTGTACTGTAGTTAGACACAGCACAAGCTGATCAGCGGGTGCCGGCCAATGGACTGTCTGCTACAATATCGCAGTCCCGCTAAAAGTTGCTGATCACCGCCACTGCTAGTATAAAAAAAAAAAAAAATCCAGCATATACAATTGTGCTCATAACTTTACATACCCTGGATTTATGATTTCTTGGCCATTTTTCAGAGAATATGAATGATAACACAAAAAATTTTCTTTCACTCATGATTAGTGTTTGGCTGAAGCCATTTATTATCAATCAACTGTGTTTACTCTTTAAATCATAATGGCAACAGAAACTAACCAAATGACGCTGATCAAAAGTTTACATACCCCAGTTCTTAATACCGTGTATTGTCCCCTTTAACATCAATGACAGCTTGAAGTCTTTTGTGGTATTTGTGGACGAGGCTCTTTATCTTCTCGGATGGTAAAGCTGCCCATTCCTCTTGGTAAAAAGCCTCCAGTTCCTGTAAATTCTTGGGCTGTCTTGCATGAACTGCATGTTTGAGATCTCCCCAGAGTGGCTCAATATTGAGGTCAAGAGACTGAGATGCCACCCCAGAACCTTCACTTTATTCCGCTGTAGTCAATGATAGGTCGACTTGGCCTTGTGTTTTGAATCATTGTCATGTTGTAATGTCCAAGTACGTCCCATGCACAGCTTCCTGGCTGATGAATGCAAATGTTCCTCCAGTATTTTTTGATAACATACTGCATTCATCTTGCCAACAATTTTGAACAAATTTCCTGTCCACCTCCGTACCTTTCATCATAGGCCTTGTTGACTCCTCTCCAAATGTAGCGTTTATGGTTGTGGCCAAAAAGCTAAATTTTGGTCTCATCACTCCAAATGACTTTGTGCCAGTAGGTTTGAGGCTTGTCTCTGTGCTGTTTGGCGTATTGTAAGTGGGATACTTTGTGGTATTTGCGTAGTAATGACTTTCTTCTGGCGCCTTGACCATGCAGCCCATCTTTCTTCAAGTGCCTCCTTATTGTGCATCTTGAAACAGCCACACCACATGTTATCAGAGAGTCCTGTATTTCACCTGAAGATATTTGTGGGTTTTTCTTTGCATCCCGAACAATTTTCCTGACAGTTGTGGCTGAAATTTTAGTTGGTCTACCTGACCGTGGTTTGGTTTCAACAGAACTCCTCATTCTCCACTTCTTGATTAGAGTTTGAACAATGCTGATTGGCATTCTCAATTCCTTGGGTATCTTTTTATATCCCTTTCCTATTTTATACAGTTCAACTACATTTTCCTGCAGATCCTTTGAAAATTCTTTTGCTTTCCCCATGACTCAGAATCCAGAAACGTCAGTGCAGCCCTGGATGAAAGATGCAAGGGTCTGTCAGGAGTCCAGAAACTCCTTGACCTTTTATACACACACATTAATTACAAGCAAACAGATCACAGGTGAGGATGGTTACCTTTAATAGCCATTCAAACCCCTTTGTGTCAACTTGTGTGCATATTATCAGGCCAAAATCACCAGGGTATGTAAACTTTTTATCAGGGCCATTTGGGTAGTTTTTGTTGCCATTATGATTTGAAAAGAGTAAACACAGTTGACTGATAATAAATGGCTTCAGTCAAACACTAACCATGAGTGAAAGAAATATTTTTGTGTTATCATTCTCTGAAAAATTTATTCTCTGAAAAATGGCCAAGAAATCACAAATTCTGCCAGGGTATGTAAACTTATGAGTACAGCTGTATGTACCATAGTTTGTAGATGCTATACCTTTTGCGCAAACGAATCAATATACGCTTATTGGGATTTTTTTTACCAAAAATATGTAGCAGAATACATATTGGTCGAAATTTATGAAGAAATTAGATTTATTTTAATTTTTTTACTGGATATGTTTTATAGCAGAAAAAAAAATATTATTTTTTTTCCAAAATTGTCATCTTTTTTTCAAAAAAGAAAAAATCCAGACTGATTAAATACCACCAAAAGAAATCTCTATCTGTGGGAAAAAGGAACATAAATTACCCTTGTTGGGATTGTTTTACCAAAAATATATAGTAGAATACATATTGGCCTAAATATGAAAGAAATACAATGCAAGCTGTGGGACTTTAGAAGTGCTGGGAACCTCCTCTCAGAATAAATACCACATATATAAAAGTAAATAGGTTTTTATTACAAAGATAGTAGGAAAGAATTACCAAGGGTAATAGGTCCCACGTTTTACATTGTATTTCTTTCAGTTATTCTAGGGATGTGGTGCTGATTTTTCAGACAAGCTAATTTTTGTTACATTGGCCTAAATTTATGAAGAAATTGGATTTTTTTCCATTTTTTTTATTGGATGTGTTTGATAGGAGAAAGTAAAAAATATGTCTGTTTTTTAAAATTGTCGGTCTTTTTTATATATATATATATATATATATATAGCAAAAAATAAAAATGCAGAGGTGATCAAATACCACCAAAAGAAAGCTCTATTTGTGGGAAGAAAATTATATAAATTTTAGTTGGGTACAGCGTTGCATGACTGCGCAATTGTCAGTTAACCTCTTCAGCTCTTCAGAAGGCTTACCCCCCCCCCCCTTAATGACCAGGCCATTTTTTGCAATACGGCACTGTGTACTTTAACTGACAATTGCGCGGTCGTGCAACGCTGTACCCAAAAAAATTGATGTCCCTTTTCCCCCACAAATAGAGCTTTCTCTTGGTGGTATTTGATCACCTCTGCGGTTTTAATGTTTTGCTCTATAAACAAAAAAAGAGCAACAATTTTGAAAAAAAAATATATATATTTTTTACTTTCTGCTATAAAACGTATCCAAAAATCAAATTTCTTCATCAATTTAGGCCAATATGTATTTTGATACAAATTTTTTGGTAAAAAAGTCCCAATAAGCGTATATTGATTGGTTTGTGCAAAAGTTATAGCGTCTACAAATTATGGGCTAGATTTATGGAACTTTTATTTTTTTAAATCTTTTTTACTAGTAATTTTTAGCGGGAATGCGACATTGCAGTGGACAAATCTGACACCAAGTGACACTTTTTGGGGACCAGTGACACCAATACAGTGATTGGCGCTAAAAACAAATGCACTGTCACTGTACTAATGACACTGGCATGTGTTCCCTGGGAGTGCTTGCTAACTGTAGGGGAGATGCTTTGACTGGGGGAAGACAGAGATCCATGTTTCTGCTCAGCAGAAACACAAGATCTCCATCTTTCCCTCTAACAGAACGGAGATCTGCCTTGTTTACAGGCAAGACCACCGTTCTGTCTGCCTCTGGAACGATGGGCGGGTCTGGCGGACTATGGGTCCGCCGGACCCGCTGATTGGCTCCCACTGTGTCCAATCACAGCGGGTTGCCGGCGGCGCATGCGCGCCCCAGACCCGACAAACAAAATTACATACAGGTACATGATTTTGCGCTGAAGGGCCACCCTGCTGCAGTAAATGTACGTGGGGCGGTCCGGAAGCAGTTAAAGTAACGCAGTGCCGTATAGCAAAAAATGGCCTGGTCATGAAGGGGGGTAAATCCGGAGGTCAAGGGGTTAATGATTTAAAAGGAGTTGTTTTCTTTAACCACTTGCCGACCAGCCGCTGCAGTTATACTGCGGCAGGTTGGCTCGGCTGTGCAAATTTCCGTAGGTGTATGTCGGGCTCGTACACGGCAATCTGTGGGCACGTGAGTGCCTCAATTGGCCAGCGGGGGAGCCATTCAGCGGTCGTTCCCCGCAGTGACAAAACGGGGATCTGCCTGTGTAAACAAAGCAAATATCCATTCTGACAAGGGAGATCACACAGATCCTGTCTTTCTGCTATGCAGGAAGATGGTTCTGTGTGTTGTCCCAGTGAGCCGATCCCCCCATACAGTTAGAACACACCCTGAGGGAACACATTTAACCCCTGGATCGCCCCTGATGTTAACTCCTTTAGTGCCAGTGTCAGTACAATAACAGTGCATATTTTTTAGCACTGATTACTGTAATAATGTCACTGGTAAAAAATAAATAAATAACAAAAATGCCATAAATCTATCCCCTATTTTTTAGACGCAGTAACTTTTGCGCAAAAATGCTTATTGGGATTTTTCTTTACCAAAAATATGTAGAAGAATACAAATTGGTCTAAATTGATGAATAACTTTTTTGTTTTGTTTTTTTACTTTTGGGGGGGAAGTGTTTTATAGCAGAATGTCAATTTTTTTTTTTTTTTTTTCAAAATTGTTGCTCTCTTTTTGTTTATAGCGTAAAAAATAAAAACCGCAGAGGTGATCAAATACCACCAAAAGAAAGTTCTATTTGTGGGCAAAAAAAGGGACATCGATTTTATTTGGGTACAGCATCGCACGACTGCGCAACTGTCAGTTAAAGCGACGCAGTGCCGTATCGCAAAAAAATGGCCTTGTCATTAAAGGGAGGTGAAGAAATCCTGGACTGCCGCACTCCGAACAAAGGCATCTTTATTATAAATCGTTAAAATCCAACATAAACCACATCACAAGGACAGTACAGAGCACAGTAACTAACGCGTTTCACATCAATAGATGCTTACTCATAGCTATGAGTAAGCATCTATTGATGTGAAACGCGTTAGTACTGTGCTCTGTACTGTCCTTGTGATGTGGCTTATGTTGGATTTTAACGATTTATAATAAAGATGCCTTTGATCGGAGTGCGGCAGTCCAGGATTTCTGCATCTCCATAGACTTGCGCAAAGCCTGCACCTGAATCCAATCCCGGGTGGTAACACTCAGATGAGGTCCGGAGGCTTGGTGAGCAGCATATCCTTCTTATCTGGTCATTAAAAGGGGTAAATCATTCCGAGGCTGAAGTGGTTAAAGGGTCAAAGTGGTTGTAAACCCTTTACAACCACTTTTTGCTACAGGTAAGCCTATAATTAGGCTTACGTGTAGCTACACTGGATATCTCTTAAACCTGCACGGTTTAGGAGATATTCCCTGTATTTGCATGTGCCGACGTCATCGGCACATGCGCACTGAAGCAATGGCACCTATGTGCCGTTGCTTCAGTTAGACTGTGACGTCATCGCGGCTCCAGCCAATCACAGCGCCGGAGCCCGCTATACCCGGAAGTCACTCCGGGAGCAATGTCGGCCGCCGCAGCGGGGTGCGAGGATGGCTGCGGGGGCTTCGATCTCAGGTAAGTAATTCATAATGAGCTAGGATGCATATGCATCCTAGCTCATTATGCCTTTGTCTTGCACGTTTTTTTTTGTTCTTTTGTGTTTTTTTTAGGGTTTTCAACCACTTTAATATTATAATTTATAGCTCATGTATTTTTTTATTTATTTTTTTATAGAGAAGTGATGTCAATCCAACCAACAATTCTAATGGTGGCTGAAAAGTAATCTCACAATGGCTGCTCATGTTGTCTATTTTCGAACTCTGTACATATCCCGAGTTGTTAACATGCTGATCCTTGGAACTGTTATAGTGAGTTTGATTTGCCAACTCTGGGTAACCTTGGTCAAGTCACAATGGCATCCACCTTCTCTACGAGTCATCTGCTTGAAAGGCTTCTTGTAGCGGCATTGTTATCACAGGCACCAATCTGTTCCTTTTTGTTTAGAGTTAATATTTCAGAAGTGACACTTGAAAGATACATACTTGTACGATGTGAAAGTGCACTTTCCTCCAGGTATGAGCGAATTCTCTAGGCAAAGCTGTTTTCCCCATGGAGAAGGGAATTGTATATGCCTTGGGAAGCCAAGCAGCGGACCCTGCATGTTATTAATGGATAAAATCTAAGCACCAGCCAACCCCAAGGTGAACCCTATGCATTTAAAACATTTCATCAGAAAGCTAAGTATTCCTTTTTTTTTTTTTTTTTTAAGCTTCCAGTGTTGTGGATATCTCAACTGCTAACACTCAATAGATGCTGATAGCAGAGAGAAACGGGCAAGATCAGTAAACGTGAAAATTGATATTATGAGCTGCACAATGTAATATAAACATGGGAGCCTTTCAAATGCGGAAACATCTCTATCTTCTGGAAAACTGAGGAATGGAGACTTACTGTATGTGAATAAATCTGAGAATTAGATGGGTTCTGAGTATATCAAATATTTGGGCTCAGATTAATAAAAAAACATCTTTAATGTGTCCCAAAATGCAGTGGCGGCTGTTTTTTTTTTTGGAGGGGGGCGCAAATAACACCCCCCCCCCCGAGTGGCGGGGGGCACTTCCCCCTTCCCCCCTGTTTGCCAGTCAGTCCGGGACTTACCCCATCTAGGCGGGTAGCAGGTGGTGGGCAGCGTGCAATGGCTCCGCATCCTGGCTCCGCATCCTCTCCTCCATGGCGGCTTCCAGCGTGCAGCTCCGCCCCTCCTCCTAGGCGTCCAATAGGATCGCCTGTCCTTTCAGCCAATCGGGCGATGGGTGTCAAAACTCACTTCCTGATTGGCTGGGAGAAGGATCAGTGTTTCAATAACGAATATTCATTTGCTGTTGTGACACGCCTGGGTGGAGCTCATAGCGCAATTTGCTCCCCGAGCCCACCCTATTTTGAAGCCTAGTAGAGCCTCTGGTTCTAAACAGTGCTTCAAAAAAACACCCACCTCGCATTGGATTCCATGCGCCCATCCTGAAAGGGGCCAGACACATGGATAGGGGAGGCGGCGATGGACAGGGTAGGCGGCGCCCGTTCACCCTTAATGGACGGGCCATCCCCGCCTAAATGGCTTAGGTGACACACTGACTCTTCAATGGCTTTATAGGTACTCTGTTGACTTTAATTAATATAATACCAATATCTTTTTACTTTTTGATGTAGCACCCTCCTGGATAGGCTGATAGGGTATAAAGTGATTTAGTAATTTTTTTTGGTTCCTTTGTAGTCATTGGAGTGGCTGTTGATTTCTTTGGGCTCCACAGGCTGGGGGTTTGACTATTCCCAACTGCTTTCTACAGGCTTCTAGAACATAGAGAGGGGAGAGTCAAATCGGTAGCTTTTCAAGAAAAGTATGAGATTCGTGTTTTTTTGGGAATCATACTTACCTAGCTGGGTATGGTCGCAATCCATCCTGAGTCTGGACCGGCTCTGTGACGTCAGCCACCAGCAGGTACACAGGAGTGCAGAACGAATTGCACTCCTGTGAATTACAGGAGAAGTACAGCCAAACAAGCTTTGGCTGTACTTCTTTAATATTTATTGAGCACCAGCCAATCCCTGGCAGGGGTGGCCCAGTAGGACGCTGGAAAGGCTGATAAATAGTGTAAACTCTAGAACAGCAGGGTTTTCCTGTTGATGGTATTTCACCTGTCTTGGGCTACCTGTAGAAGGTTCTACTAAGTCCAGTTGCTGGTCATCAAGTTCTCAGCTGTTGCAGAGCTGGGGGGCCTGCACCTAAAGTTTGAAAAACAAGAGGCAGAAGATTTGAGGCAACTATGGAGTCTCATGGTACGGCAAGGACTCACATACACAATCGTATAAAAAAGTACAAATTTATTTAAGACAAGAGCATAATTAAAAAGGTCCTATGAAGATAGGGTATACAGTACACATAAATTAGATTTCTGAAAAGGAACTGAACAGTTAGACACATATCCATCCATGAAGGAGGACCGCTTCTTCAGGAGTGTGCTTCAGAAAGTAATGCGTGTAGATATCTCTACAGGGGACAAACAGTGTATAATCAAGCTTCAGAAACAAACAGAAAACATATGGATGATGATGATAGCATGGATTAGAACATACAAGGACCCAACTCAAATCTGCCATAGAGGTGGGCCAGTTCAAGATCCAGCAATCAATAAAGATAATATATAACATATAATTCACCATGCATATGTATTCCCATGTAGAATTAACATAAGGAGCTTACCAATATTGGACCAAACCAGACCAAAAGGACATCTACAGGCCCCTAGGGGCAATTTCCCGGGCGTGTGCGGGAGCCAGGTCACAATGTAAAGATTGAACAATAAACTGCACCTAAAGTTATCTTTAACCCCATGAGATCCTAAGGGATCCTGTGGGTAGGGTGTAGGGTGGTGCGCCGGCAGGTAAGAATACACTCAGAGGCCGAGGTGTATGAGAACAGTATATTGAGAGAGATCCAACAACGTACAGTCAGGGCAGGCAGATAGGCACATCCGACCAGAGACATTTACAAACAGTAGCAGAAGATTGTGATCCTGTAATGATCCCAACAGCTTTTGCAGCAAGGAGGGGAAATGTGGCCTGGCCAGCCCACACCCTATGTGGAAATAGTGTAGTCCTTGCACTTTCCCTACTCCTCAGGAACTTTTGCCTGTTTCTATGCACTGTTCCTGCCAGACGGAGAACCTGTCTCTACACTAACCTTTTGCACAAAGCATGCCAAACCCGTGAGCCAGAATCTTAAATAGTCTCTGCCCAGACCCAAGATGACCTTCAAGATCACGTGGGACGCCAACATCCAGTCGGACAGCTGTCTCCCTGGTGACTGCAGGAGGTCATAGAGGAACCAAGTTCCTCACAACTTCCTTCCCCTTCTGCAACACTGCTTCGGTCGAGTCTCGAGTGCCACCTACAGTGGGGAGTACAGACTGCACCTGCCTACAATCCATTCTGCAAGACCTCACTAGAAGGCATCTGGAGGAAGCTGAATGGACACCTGAATATTCACTGTTTTGCAATATCCTGGCGATTGTGTACTCTTGAGATATTGGAGCCAAGTAATTCTTCCTCTATGGGGTCCCTAGCTCTAGCCTTCCCTTAGTCTCTTGAGGGGAACTGTATCCTGAAGTCTAGCAGAAAATTTGTCTCCGAGGAGTATAGCACAGAGAAGAGAGTCCTCCTATTAAGCTTTACAGAGTATATCATACCCTGCATCCTCTCCCATTGTACATGTTTAGCAAAAAATTTATAAAAAGACATTCCCCTAGTCTTTTTACTTGTGTCGGTGTGCTTTGGACTGTACTTGGGTGTGCTGACAGCCTCTGTACAAGTGGGAAGAGAACCCAAGTCATCATCATTACCAGCGCTGCTGTTGTCATCATCATCAAGTAGCGGGTCCAACCATACATTTTATTCATTTTATTTCAAATAAAACTATTTTTTACTTGTCGAGAACCCAAATGGCATATGTTTCTTGTTGCATTAAATAAGATTACTTTTTTTTTTTTTTTAAAGTACTTTTTTAACATATCAATTACTGATGCACCATAGGCTTATGGGAATAGACAAAGTTTTGTAATGTAATGTGCAAAAAAAATCTTTCCAACCATATGAAAACAGAGGGGGAAAAAAGCGTGCAGCTCCGCCCCTCCCCCTAGGCATCCAATAGGATCGCCTGTCCTTTCAGCCAATCGGGGGATGGGTGTCAAAACTCACTTTCACTTTCAATAACGAATATTCATTTGCTGTTGTGACACGCCTGGGTGGAGCTCATAGCGAAATTTGCTCCCCGAGCCCACACTATTTTGAAGCCTAGTAGAGCCTCTGGTTCTAAACAGTGCTTCAAAAAAACACCCACCCCGCAGTAGATTTCATGCGCCCAGCATCCTGAAAGGGGCCAGACACATGGATAGGGGAGGCGGCGATGGACAGGGTAGGAGGCGCCCGTGCGCTCTTAATGGACAGGCCATCCCCGCCTAAATGGCTTAGGTGACACACTGACTCTTCAATGGCTTTATAGGTACTCTGTTGACTTTAATTAATATAATACCAATATCTTTTTACTTTTGGATGTAGCACCCTCCTGGATAGGCTGATAGGGTATAAAGTGATTTAGTAATTTTTTTTGGTTCCTTTGTAGTCAAAAAAGCCTAAAGAAAAAAAAACGATTGCACATCTAATGATTGGTAAACTGCAATGCAATATATTCAATTTTTGCTTTTGGGTTTAATACCGCTTTAACTGTGTTGCTTAAAATTGCCTATTGTTACAACACTCAGTAGCTCAAGGTTATATTGCCCATTGCTGAATAAATCAGAGAACTGGCGATCCCTCTCTTTGCCTGCTCTGTATGTACCAGTGGCATGGATGCGCACTGTATTAACCACTCCTCTTTTTTTTTGGTTTGCATTTTTTTAACTTATTGTTAGAAATGTGCACTGCCGAAAAATGTGTTTATATTCGTTTTCGAAAATTCATACATTCAAAAATTAGAAAATCCGATAATCAAGAAGATTGGAGAATTCGGAAATTCAAAAATTCTGAAACTCACAAATTTGAAAATTCGAAAATCTGAAAATTCGAAAATACGAAAATTCAAAAATTCGAAAATCCGAAAATAAGAAAGAGAATTTGAAAGAACAAAGATCCGAAAATCCAAAAATTTTAAATATTAGCTGACTAACTAATAATAACTAACTATTAAATTATAGGTATTGGAATTTCCTTATAAATTTGGCTGTAAGTGAACGTAACGAATATGAATTTACCCGAAGTTCCGAATTATCCGAAATAACGAATGCCGCATCTAAACGAATGGAGCGGAACAAATGAATAATAAATAATACTAATAATAAGGATAAAAAGTTTTTATTATTTTTTTATTATTTTTTATTCTTAATTTGTTATGTCTCATTCGTTTAGATACAGCATTAGTTATTTCGGATAATTCATAACTTCGGATAAATTCGTACTAGTTATGTTCACTAACAGCCAAATTTGAAAGGAAATTCCAATACCAGTAGTTTAATAGTTAGTAATAGTTAAGTTATTATTTAGTTAGTTATTATTTCAGATTTTTTAACTTTCGGGTCTTTGAATTTTTGTTCTTATTTTCGGATTTTTGTTCTTTTGAGTTTTTGTTCTTACTTTTGGATTTACTGATTTTCGAATTTCCAAAATCGCTAATTTACGAATTTTCGAATATATTCGAATTTACGAATTTTCAAATATTCGAATTTACAAATATTCTGAAAAATATGTTAATTCAGATGTTTCCAAATTAACAAATTTGTCGAAATTCGTTACAAAACCAAATTGAAACAAAAGGAATTGCACATGTCTAATTATTACTATTTTCAATGCAAACCAAAGAAAAATTACATTGAGGGTTATCTCCTGGGAATGTCTGGTTTCGGCAAAGACTGTCAAAAGTGACTCAATCAGATGGCAGAGCAATAAGAGGGGAGACAGAAATCACACTAGTTGATTTGGATAGAGGCTAATACACCCTTTAGAAGGACATGCTTTGTTTATTTCAGATATTTACAATCACTTTAACCACTTGCCTACCAGGCCAATTCTGCCATTTCTCTCCTACAAAAAAATCATAATTTTTTTGCTAGAAAATTGCATAGAACCCCCAAACATTATATATGTTTTTTTAGCAAAGGCCCTAGAGAATACAATGGCAGTCATTGTAACTTTTTATCTTGCACGGTATTTGCACAGCAATTTTTCTAATGCGTTTTTTTTTTTGAAAAAAAAAACAGTTTTGTGCTTTAAAAAAAAAAAAAACAGAAAAGTTAGCCCAATGTTTTTACATAATGTGAAAGATGAAGTTACGCCGAGTAAATAGATACCTAACATGTCACGCTTCAAAATTGCACACGCTCGTGGAATAGCGCCAAACTTCACTACTTAAAAATCCCCTTAGGCGATGCTTTAAAAAATTTTACTGGTTACATGTTTTGAGTTACAGAGGAGGTCTAGGACCAAAATTATTGCTTTCGCTCTAACGTTCACGGCGATACCTCACATGTGTAGTTTGAACACTGTTTTCATATGTGGGTGGGACTTACGTATGCGTTCGCTTCTGCTTGCGAGCTCACCGGGACAGGGGCGCTTTAAATTTTTTTTTTTTTTTTATTGGTAATTTTACTTTATTTATTTTAGCTCGACACTTTTTTTCCCAAATTTTTTTGATCACTTTTATTTCTATTACAAGGAATGTAAACATGCCTTGTAATAGGAATATGGCATGACAGGTGCTCTTTACAGTGAGATATGGCGTCAATAAGACCTCACATCTCACCTCTAGGCTGGGAAGCCTGAAATAAAAAAAAAAAATAAAAAAAACCATCACCGCTTCCCAGCCGAAGTGGCGCCATTTTTTTTAATACAGAGGCCGGTGTGACGTCATAACATCGCACCTGGCCTCTGAATGATCGTAGAGACTCCGGAGACCATCGGGTCCACCGAAAATCTCTATTCTGAACATGTGGGGCCGGCGGATCCCGTTAGAAATACCGATGGGCGGCGGGAAGGGGGGGACACCCCCCTCGCCTCCCGTAAAAACGATCAGCTGCTATGTGGGGTCACGGCCGGGGGCTGGAGACAGCCGTGTCGGGATGAACTGGTTCCTGTAGCATAGCCGCTATCTGTCTGCTGCATGAGCTTGTCGGATTCTACCCCTCTTGGAGTACTTCGAAAGGCCCAGGCTGGGTTTAAAGCCACCTGTTTGACTTCGCTTACGTTCTGGTAAGCAGATCATCACACAGTTGTCCTTTGTCATCACTTAGAAGGATTTATTACACCATTTGGACTTATTTGAATTTTTTCACTAAATGTTATTTGGACTCATATTTAGCGCGGTTTACTTGCTTTTTATTTTCTGTTGGTGGGCCCCACTTCTAACCGCAGCTTATTGAACTTTATTTTAAATTCACATTTATTTTAATTTAAGGTGTCATTTTATCTCTATTCACAAGTTTATTTCTTCACTGTCAATTTTTTCAATTTTTTTTCCAAGCGCAATTTTTTTGTTTTTTATGGAACAGCTGCTATGATCGTTCTTATGGTGCACAGATTCGTCGGCTCTAAAAGACGATATCTGAATGATGCCTGTAGCTACAGGGCCGAGAACGTCATTTGGCGTACGGGGGGCGGGAAGCGGTTAAAAGCTTTCTTAAAGAGGTTTTAAAGTCACAAAACACAATTACTCGTATCCTCTCTGTTATAGCAAGATGTAAAGTGCAGTGTGTGTTTATTTTAAATTATAACCCTAAATATATTTTTGCACAGCTCCTCTGTGCAGTCACGTGACCTCCCTCTGCTCTCCTTCCTCGATCTGAGATTCCCCACTGATGTCAACCAACAGAGAAGCTGTCCAAAAAGGTATTTAGGATTATAATTTAAAAAAAACTGACATACTGCACAGAGACTTGCTAAAACAGAGGAAGTAATTGTGTTATGTATTACATCAGAATAGAGGGAGGAGAAGAGGAGAGGGGTGAGGAGGAGATCAGCTCTCACACACAGACTAGGAAATGACAGGCAGGAAGGGAGGGGGAGGAGGAGGAGACTGTGTACACACAGCAGGATGAGAGAGGCACATAAACTGACCACGGTATCATGGATCAGCAGCCATGATAGACCGTGGTCAGCACACACAGCGGGACACAGGAACAGGCAGAATAAACTAGGTATTTTAGATCAAAGAGACTGCAGCACCACTATGCTGCTGATTATGCTTTAAAGAAACAGGAGCATTTTTTTAGGGTTACAGTCACTGTAAGCACTGATATCGATAAGGCGAGATAAGCAGTTCTAACACTTTTCTGGCAGCTTCATTTACACCATGCTTGGTCCAGGTCTGTGATTCAAAATTGCTGAAGCTAGACACTTCCATGCAACTGTCATATTTACAGCATTGATAGCAACTAAATGCCCAAAATCACAGATGGCACGTAACGGTTACCAAAGATATTAAACAGAAAGGTGCAGATGACACTGAGACTGGCAACTATGAAGCATTGGTAGATATGAATATATTCTGGAAAAACTGATTTAATAACCAAAGCAGGCACAATGTCACCTTCCAAAATATGAACCTTCTTTATGGAATCTGGGTCATGTTCTGTTTGGACCTTACATTTGGTGGTTTGCAGAGTTATAAAATGCAACTTTTATTGGCCCATGGTAAAGGTTTATCACATCCAGAAGCTTCACTGTTAGCCCAGTAGTTAACAGAAAGAGTTAACCAAAAAACATATGCCATTTTTCACACTAATCTGTCAAGACTGCAGATCAAGACAGCTTGACTGGTAGCAGAACGGGGTGTTGAAAAGCTAGCCTTTTCTCGCTGTATTCTTGATGGCGCCTTGCTCAAAATTTCTATTCATTTCTCACTAAAGAACAGGTGTAATATTCATTAAAAGAAAGGAAATATTGTTTACAGGCTTTATAGGCATTAATAAAGGTTTATAATTTTCCTTTCTCTCTTACTTCCTTCCTTCCTTTCCTCCTTCCCTCTTTTCCTTCTTTTCTTCCCTCCTTTCCTCCTTCCCTCTTTTCCTTTCTTTACTCCTTTCCTCCTCCCCTCTTTTCCTGTTTTTTCCCTCCTTTCCTTCATTCTTCTTTTGCTCCTTCTTTCCTCCTTTCCTTCATTCCTCCTTTCTTTCCTCCTTTGTTTCGATCCTCCTTTCATCCTTTCTTTCCTCCTTTTCCTCATTCCTCCTTTATTTCCTCCTTTCCTTCCTTCCTCCTTTCTTTCCTTCCTCCTTTCCTCCTTCATTTCCTTCCTTCATTCCCCTCCTTCCGTTGGTGAGATACTTTTCTTTTCTTTTTATTCCTGCTTTCCCTCTTTCCCTCTTTTCCTTCCTCCTTTCCTCCTTCCCTATTTTCCTTTCTTTCCTCCTTTGTTTTGATCCTCCTTTCATCCCTTCTTTCATCCTTTATTTCCTCCTTTCGTTCCTTCCTCCTTTCCTCCTTTCTTTCCCCCTTTCCTTCCTTCCTTCCCTTCCTTCCTTTGGTGAGATACATATAGTTACATAGTTACATAGTAGGCGAGGTTGAAAAAAGACACAAGTTTATCAAGTCCAACCTATGTGTGTGATTATATGTCAGTATTACATTGTATATCCCTGTATGTTGCGTTCATTTAGGTGCTTATCTAATAGTTTCTTGAAACTATCGATGCTCCCCGCTGAGACCACCGCCTGTGGAAGGGAATTCCACATCCTTGCCGCTCTCACAGTAAAGAACCCTCTACGTAGTTTAAGGTTAAACCTTTTTTCTTCTAATTTTAATGAGTGGCCACAAGTCTTGTTAAACTCTCTTCTGCGAAAAAGCTTTATTTCTATTGTAGGGTCACCAGTACGGTATTTGTATATTGAAATCATATCCCATCTCAAGCGTCTCTTTTCCAGACTGAATAAGTTCAGTGCTCGCAACCTTTCCTCATAACTAAGATCCTCCAGACCCTTTATTAGCTTTGTTACCCTTCTTTGTACTCGCTCCATTTCCAGTACATCCTTTCTGAGGACTGGTGCCCAGAACTGGACATACTCTAGGTGCGGCCAGACCAGAGTCTTGTAGAGTGGAAAAATTATTGTTTTATCTCTGGAGTTGATCCCCTTCTTAATGCCAATATTCTGTTTGCTTTGTTAGCAGCAGCTTGGCATTACATGCTGTTGCTGAGCCTATCATCTACTAGGACCCCCAGGTCCTTTTCCATCC
Source organism: Lithobates septentrionalis (assembly GCA_037952835.1). Taxonomy (NCBI): domain Eukaryota; kingdom Metazoa; phylum Chordata; class Amphibia; order Anura; family Ranidae; genus Lithobates; species Lithobates septentrionalis. Next base: position 645,758 of record JBBDGP010000266.1, on the reverse strand, counting down.
TAGATCCCCCCAGAGGTTCTCCCCCCAGTGTATAGATTGCATTCATATTTTTGCCACCCAAATGCATTATTTTGCATTTTTCTACATTGAACCTCATCTGCCATGTAGTTGCCCACCCCATTAATTTGTTCAGATCTTTTTGCAAGGTTTCCACATCCTGCGGAGAAGTTATTGTCTTGCTTAGCTTAGTATAGTCTGCAAATACAGGGATTGAACTGTTTATCCCATCCTCCAGGTCGTTTATGAACAAATTAAATAGGATTGGTCCCAGCACAGAACCCTGGGGAACCCCACTACCCACCCCTGACCATTCCGAGTACTCCCCATTTATCTGGAAAACCCGCAAGCAAAAGCCAGTGGGTAAGGAGGAGGAGGTGGGACTTTATATGAAGCCAATGGTTTTTATTTCCAGAAACATGACATGTCTGCTCCTGATGAGTGGTCTTGAACCACGAAACGCGTCGAGCTACCGGTTGTCATTTACTGTCCCAACCCATGTTATACCGAGTTTTACCCCTTAACAGGAACTTGAGGCCAGCTATCAGGCAGGCATTACTTTGTTTTAACCATGTACGCATTCTGACACCTGGTGATCCCTGGTCTATCTTCAATAATATTGCTTATACTCATGTTATTATCCATGTTACCTGTATATCTTTTATATCCTTGATAACTATACTACTGGTCCTTATGTTGATCTCTGGTTATCATTGCTAACATTTTACCAAGTGTTATATTGATATTGTCTGATACCATTGTTTGTATGAACATGCAAATAAAGAATTTTATTGACCCACCGTTGTGTCGGCTTGCAAACCATTGGCTTCATATAAAGTCCCACCTCCTCCTCCTTACCCACTGGCTTTTGCTTGCGGGTTTTCCAGATATTGTGTGATAGGGATGGAAACGTGCGACCTCTACCCGGCGCAGTTTCATATAAAGTCCCACTTCCCCTCCCCCTTGCTGTTGTTTATATGAATAGGGATGGAAGCCCATGGTTTGCTCTATTGCTCTATCTTGATATTACCAGATTGTTATCATCCTGCCCCTATTGATTTCTTGGGAGCCTCACCTGTGTTTACCTTTTTGTCATTTTTTACCAGTTCCAATCGTACATGCCATGTTTCTTATCCTGGTACTAGGTTTATCAATTTCATGGTCAACCCTTTCTAAATGGTGGTCCAACCCAATTGTGGGTGGGTGGTTGTGGCTGGCCGGTGGGCCGTCCGGCCCTTGCCTGCCTGGGAGCTGCGATGGGCACTGCCGGCCTCTGGGCCCCCCCCCTCCCCCTTCTTCGCCCGCCTCCTTTGGTGGGCGTGTGTGTGGGGGCGGGGCTTGCCGCCACTGCCCATCGACGTCACGTCACCAGCGGTGGACGTACGCCGCGCCTCCTGGCGCCGCCGCGCCCCTCACGCTGGTTTTCATGCTCGCAGGCTTGGTGGTTTGGTCTCAGCGGCCGCCGACCAATGGTCGGCCTCCCGCTCTGGCTCCTCCCACCCTCGGCCATGCGGACGTGACGTTGGCGGGCCTCCCCGCGGCGGCGTCTATATATGGGCGTCTTGTTCACCTGGGGTGGTGCGGCGCTCGAGGTACACTACCGCTACACTTCACCATGGTGGTGGTTGCTCTACACCACCTTGTCACACAGGTAAGCTCACTCCTTACCCCTGTTCGTGCACATGTCATCCTCCAGCTTTCCTATCCCTCTTTCCCTCACTCCATTACTCACTCCACTCACTCACTCACTTCTACATCACGCTCACTCTCCACTCTTTCCCCCCCCCCCTTTTTTACCCCCTTCCCCCCCCCCCCCCAACCCTTACCTTTTTCCCCCCCTTTTTTCCCCCTCCCTCTTCCCCCCGCTGCACTTACACTCCCTGCATTATCACTCATCTTCCACTCTCAACTCTAGGGTGCCTCGTGGCTCTGCATCGCCCTGGGGGGGATTGCCTGTTTTGGTCGCCGCGGCGGGGGGGCCCGCCTCAGCTCCCGACCCGGCATTAGTTCCGGATGGTTGCCATACCTGGCCATTCACCATTTACCCACAATTGCCGTGAGTACTTTTCAATTTTTGGAGGATTATTTAGCCCTCTGTACCCATTTTTACCTTGGCCCTTGATATTATTATCATTTTTATTTCCAGAAACATGACATGTCTGCTCCTGATGAGTGGTCTTGAACCACGAAACGCGTCGAGCTACCGGTTGTCATTTACTGTCCCAACCCATGTTATACCGAGTTTTACCCCTTAACAGGAACTTGAGGCCAGCTATCAGGCAGGCATTACTTTGTTTTAACCATGTACGCATTCTGACACCTGGTGATCCCTGGTCTATCTTCAATAATATTGCTTATACTCATGTTATTATCCATGTTACCTGTATATCTTTTATATCCTTGATAACTATACTACTGGTCCTTATGTTGATCTCTGGTTATCATTGCTAACATTTTACCAAGTGTTATATTGATATTGTCTGATACCATTGTTTGTATGAACATGCAAATAAAGAATTTTATTGACCCACCGGTTGTGTCGGCTTGCAAACCATTGGCTTCATATAAAGTCCCACCTCCTCCTCCTTACCCACTGGCTTTTGCTTGCGGGTTTTCCAGATATTGTGTGATAGGGATGGAAACGTGCGACCTCTACCCGGCGCAGTTTCATATAAAGTCCCACTTCCCCTCCCCCTTGCTGTTGTTTATATGAATAGGGATGGAAGCCCATGGTTTGCTCTATTGCTCTATCTTGATATTACCAGATTGTTATCATCCTGCCCCTATTGATTTCTTGGGAGCCTCACCTGTGTTTACCTTTTTGTCATTTTTTACCAGTTCCAATCGTACATGCCATGTTTCTTATCCTGGTACTAGGTTTATCAATTTCATGGTCAACCCTTTCTAAATGGTGGTCCAACCCAATTGTGGGTGGGTGGTTGTGGCTGGCCGGTGGGCCGTCCGGCCCTTGCCTGCCCGGGAGCTGCGATGGGCACTGCCGGCCTCTGGGCCCCCCCCCTCCCCCTTCTTCGCCCGCCTCCTTTGGTGGGCGTGTGTGTGGGGGCGGGGCTTGCCGCCACTGCCCATCGACGTCACGTCACCAGCGGTGGACGTACGCCGCGCCTCCTGGCGCCGCCGCGCCCCTCACGCTGGTTTTCATGCTCGCAGGCTTGGTGGTTTGGTCTCAGCGGCCGCCGACCAATGGTCGGCCTCCCGCTCTGGCTCCTCCCACCCTCGGCCATGCGGACGTGACGTTGGCGGGCCTTCCTCGCGGCGGCGTCTATATATGGGCGTCTTGTTCACCTGGGGTGGTGCGGCGCTCGAGGTACACTACCGCTACACTTCACCATGGTGGTGGTTGCTCTACACCACCTTGTCACACAGGTAAGCTCACTCCTTACCCCTGTTCGTGCACATGTCATCCTCCAGCTTTCCTATCCCTCTTTCCCTCACTCCATTACTCACTCCACTCACTCACTCACTTCTACATCACGCTCACTCTCCACTCTTTCCCCCCCCCTTTTTTACCCCCTTTCCCCCCCCCCCCCAACCCTTACCTTTTTCCCCCCCTTTTTTCCCCCTCCCTCTTCCCCCCGCTGCACTTACACTCCCTGCATTATCACTCATCTTCCACTCTCAACTCTAGGGTGCCTCGTGGCTCTGCATCGCCCTGGGGGGGATTGCCTGTTTTGGTCGCCGCGGCGGGGGGGCCCGCCTCAGCTCCCGACCCAGCATTAGTTCCGGATGGTTGCCGTACCTGGCCATTCACCATTTACCCACAATTGCCGTGAGTACTTTTCAATTTTTGGAGGATTATTTAGCCCTCTGTACCCATTTTTACCTTGGCCCTTGATATTATTATCATTTTTATTTCCAGAAACATGACATGTCTGCTCCTGATGAGTGGTCTTGAACCACGAAACGCGTCGAGCTACCGGTTGTCATTTACTGTCCCAACCCATGTTATACCGAGTTTTACCCCTTAACAGGAACTTGAGGCCAGCTATCAGGCAGGCATTACTTTGTTTTAACCATGTACGCATTCTGACACCTGGTGATCCCTGGTCTATCTTCAATAATATTGCTTATACTCATGTTATTATCCATGTTACCTGTATATCTTTTATATCCTTGATAACTATACTACTGGTCCTTATGTTGATCTCTGGTTATCATTGCTAACATTTTACCAAGTGTTATATTGATATTGTCTGATACCATTGTTTGTATGAACATGCAAATAAAGAATTTTATTGACCCACCGTTTGTGTCGGCTTGCAAACCATTGGCTTCATATAAAGTCCCACCTCCTCCTCCTTACCCACTGGCTTTTGCTTGCGGGTTTTCCAGATATTGTGTGATAGGGATGGAAACGTGCGACCTCTACCCGGCGCAGTTTCATATAAAGTCCCACTTCCCCTCCCCCTTGCTGTTGTTTATATGAATAGGGATGGAAGCCCATGGTTTGCTCTATTGCTCTATCTTGATATTACCAGATTGTTATCATCCTGCCCCTATTGATTTCTTGGGAGCCTCACCTGTGTTTACCTTTTTGTCATTTTTTACCAGTTCCAATCGTACATGCCATGTTTCTTATCCTGGTACTAGGTTTATCAATTTCATGGTCAACCCTTTCTAAATGGTGGTCCAACCCAATTGTGGGTGGGTGGTTGTGGCTGGCCGGTGGGCCGTCCGGCCCTTGCCTGCCCGGGAGCTGCGATGGGCACTGCCGGCCTCTGGGCCCCCCCCCTCCCCCTTCTTCGCCCGCCTCCTTTGGTGGGCGTGTGTGTGGGGGCGGGGCTTGCCGCCACTGCCCATCGACGTCACGTCACCAGCGGTGGACGTACGCCGCGCCTCCTGGCGCCGCCACGCCCCTCACGCTGGTTTTCATGCTCGCAGGCTTGGTGGTTTGGTCTCAGCGGCCGCCGACCAATGGTCGGCCTCCCGCTCTGGCTCCTCCCACCCTCGGCCATGCGGACGTGACGTTGGCGGGCCTCCCCGCGGCGGCGTCTATATATGGGCGTCTTGTTCACCTGGGGTGGTGCGGCGCTCGAGGTACACTACCGCTACACTTCACCATGGTGGTGGTTGCTCTACACCACCTTGTCACACAGGTAAGCTCACTCCTTACCCCTGTTCGTGCACATGTCATCCTCCAGCTTTCCTATCCCTCTTTCCCTCACTCCATTACTCACTCCACTCACTCACTCACTTCTACATCACGCTCACTCTCCACTCTTTCCCCCCCCCCCTTTTTTACCCCCTTCCCCCCCCCCCCCCCCAACCCTTACCTTTTTCCCCCCCTTTTTTCCCCCTCCCTCTTCCCCCCGCTGCACTTACACTCCCTGCATTATCACTCATCTTCCACTCTCAACTCTAGGGTGCCTCGTGGCTCTGCATCGCCCTGGGGGGGATTGCCTGTTTTGGTCGCCGCGGCGGGGGGGCCCGCCTCAGCTCCCGACCCGGCATTAGTTCCGGATGGTTGCCGTACCTGGCCATTCACCATTTACCCACAATTGCCGTGAGTACTTTTCAATTTTTGGAGGATTATTTAGCCCTCTGTACCCATTTTTACCTTGGCCCTTGATATTATTATCATTTTTATTTCCAGAAACATGACATGTCTGCTCCTGATGAGTGGTCTTGAACCACGAAACGCGTCGAGCTACCGGTTGTCATTTACTGTCCCAACCCATGTTATACCGAGTTTTACCCCTTAACAGGAACTTGAGGCCAGCTATCAGGCAGGCATTACTTTGTTTTAACCATGTACGCATTCTGACACCTGGTGATCCCTGGTCTATCTTCAATAATATTGCTTATACTCATGTTATTATCCATGTTACCTGTATATCTTTTATATCCTTGATAACTATACTACTGGTCCTTATGTTGATCTCTGGTTATCATTGCTAACATTTTACCAAGTGTTATATTGATATTGTCTGATACCATTGTTTGTATGAACATGCAAATAAAGAATTTTATTGACCCACCGTTTGTGTCGGCTTGCAAACCATTGGCTTCATATAAAGTCCCACCTCCTCCTCCTTACCCACTGGCTTTTGCTTGCGGGTTTTCCAGATATTGTGTGATAGGGATGGAAACGTGCGACCTCTACCCGGCGCAGTTTCATATAAAGTCCCACTTCCCCTCCCCCTTGCTGTTGTTTATATGAATAGGGATGGAAGCCCATGGTTTGCTCTATTGCTCTATCTTGATATTACCAGATTGTTATCATCCTGCCCCTATTGATTTCTTGGGAGCCTCACCTGTGTTTACCTTTTTGTCATTTTTTACCAGTTCCAATCGTACATGCCATGTTTCTTATCCTGGTACTAGGTTTATCAATTTCATGGTCAACCCTTTCTAAATGGTGGTCCAACCCAATTGTGGGTGGGTGGTTGTGGCTGGCCGGTGGGCCGTCCGGCCCTTGCCTGCCCGGGAGCTGCGATGGGCACTGCCGGCCTCTGGGCCCCCCCCTCCCCCTTCTTCGCCCGCCTCCTTTGGTGGGCGTGTGTGTGGGGGCGGGGCTTGCCGCCACTGCCCATCGACGTCACGTCACCAGCGGTGGACGTACGCCGCGCCTCCTGGCGCCGCCGCGCCCCTCACGCTGGTTTTCATGCTCGCAGGCTTGGTGGTTTGGTCTCAGCGGCCGCCGACCAATGGTCGGCCTCCCGCTCTGGCTCCTCCCACCCTCGGCCATGCGGACGTGACGTTGGCGGGCCTCCCCGCGGCGGCGTCTATATATGGGCGTCTTGTTCACCTGGGGTGGTGCGGCGCTCGAGGTACACTACCGCTACACTTCACCATGGTGGTGGTTGCTCTACACCACCTTGTCACACAGGTAAGCTCACTCCTTACCCCTGTTCGTGCACATGTCATCCTCCAGCTTTCCTATCCCTCTTTCCCTCACTCCATTACTCACTCCACTCACTCACTCACTTCTACATCACGCTCACTCTCCACTCTTTCCCCCCCCCCCTTTTTTACCCCCTTCCCCCCCCCCCCCCAACCCTTACCTTTTTCCCCCCCTTTTTTCCCCCTCCCTCTTCCCCCCGCTGCACTTACACTCCCTGCATTATCACTCATCTTCCACTCTCAACTCTAGGGTGCCTCGTGGCTCTGCATCGCCCTGGGGGGGATTGCCTGTTTTGGTCGCCGCGGCGGGGGGGCCCGCCTCAGCTCCCGACCCGGCATTAGTTCCGGATGGTTGCCGTACCTGGCCATTCACCATTTACCCACAATTGCCGTGAGTACTTTTCAATTTTTGGAGGATTATTTAGCCCTCTGTACCCATTTTTACCTTGGCCCTTGATATTATTATCATTTTTATTTCCAGAAACATGACATGTCTGCTCCTGATGAGTGGTCTTGAACCACGAAACGCGTCGAGCTACCGGTTGTCATTTACTGTCCCAACCCATGTTATACCGAGTTTTACCCCTTAACAGGAACTTGAGGCCAGCTATCAGGCAGGCATTACTTTGTTTTAACCATGTACGCATTCTGACACCTGGTGATCCCTGGTCTATCTTCAATAATATTGCTTATACTCATGTTATTATCCATGTTACCTGTATATCTTTTATATCCTTGATAACTATACTACTGGTCCTTATGTTGATCTCTGGTTATCATTGCTAACATTTTACCAAGTGTTATATTGATATTGTCTGATACCATTGTTTGTATGAACATGCAAATAAAGAATTTTATTGACCCACCGTTTGTGTCGGCTTGCAAACCATTGGCTTCATATAAAGTCCCACCTCCTCCTCCTTACCCACTGGCTTTTGCTTGCGGGTTTTCCAGATATTGTGTGATAGGGATGGAAACGTGCGACCTCTACCCGGCGCAGTTTCATATAAAGTCCCACTTCCCCTCCCCCTTGCTGTTGTTTATATGAATAGGGATGGAAGCCCATGGTTTGCTCTATTGCTCTATCTTGATATTACCAGATTGTTATCATCCTGCCCCTATTGATTTCTTGGGAGCCTCACCTGTGTTTACCTTTTTGTCATTTTTTACCAGTTCCAATCGTACATGCCATGTTTCTTATCCTGGTACTAGGTTTATCAATTTCATGGTCAACCCTTTCTAAATGGTGGTCCAAACCAATTGTGGGTGGGTGGTTGTGGCTGGCCGGTGGGCCGTCCGGCCCTTGCCTGCCCGGGAGCTGCGATGGGCACTGCCGGCCTCTGGGCCCCCCCCCTCCCCCTTCTTCGCCCGCCTCCTTTGGTGGGCGTGTGTGTGGGGGCAGGGCTTGCCGCCACTGCCCATCGACGTCACGTCACCAGCGGTGGACGTACGCCGCGCCTCCTGGCGCCGCCGCGCCCCTCACGCTGGTTTTCATGCTCGCAGGCTTGGTGGTTTGGTCTCAGCGGCCGCCGACCAATGGTCGGCCTCCCGCTCTGGCTCCTCCCACCCTCGGCCATGCGGACGTGACGTTGGCGGGCCTCCCCGCGGCGGCGTCTATATATGGGCGTCTTGTTCACCTGGGGTGGTGCGGCGCTCGAGGTACACTACCGCTACACTTCACCATGGTGGTGGTTGCTCTACACCACCTTGTCACACAGGTAAGCTCACTCCTTACCCCTGTTCGTGCACATGTCATCCTCCAGCTTTCCTATCCCTCTTTCCCTCACTCCATTACTCACTCCACTCACTCACTCACTTCTACATCACGCTCACTCTCCACTCTTTCCCCCCCCCCCTTTTTTACCCCCTTCCCCCCCCCCCCCCCAACCCTTACCTTTTTCCCCCCCTTTTTTCCCCCTCCCTCTTCCCCCCGCTGCACTTACACTCCCTGCATTATCACTCATCTTCCACTCTCAACTCTAGGGTGCCTCGTGGCTCTGCATCGCCCTGGGGGGGATTGCCTGTTTTGGTCGCAGCTCCCGACCCGGCATTAGTTCCGGATGGTTGCCGTACCTGGCCATTCACCATTTACCCACAATTGCCGTGAGTACTTTTCAATTTTTGGAGGATTATTTAGCCCTCTGTACCCATTTTTACCTTGGCCCTTGATATTATTATCATTTTTATTTCCAGAAACATGACATGTCTGCTCCTGATGAGTGGTCTTGAACCACGAAACGCGTCGAGCTACCGGTTGTCATTTACTGTCCCAACCCATGTTATACCGAGTTTTACCCCTTAACAGGAACTTGAGGCCAGCTATCAGGCAGGCATTACTTTGTTTTAACCATGTACGCATTCTGACACCTGGTGATCCCTGGTCTATCTTCAATAATATTGCTTATACTCATGTTATTATCCATGTTACCTGTATATCTTTTATATCCTTGATAACTATACTACTGGTCCTTATGTTGATCTCTGGTTATCATTGCTAACATTTTACCAAGTGTTATATTGATATTGTCTGATACCATTGTTTGTATGAACATGCAAATAAAGAATTTTATTGACCCACCGTTTGTGTCGGCTTGCAAACCATTGGCTTCATATAAAGTCCCACCTCCTCCTCCTTACCCACTGGCTTTTGCTTGCGGGTTTTCCAGATATTGTGTGATAGGGATGGAAACGTGCGACCTCTACCCGGCGCAGTTTCATATAAAGTCCCACTTCCCCTCCCCCTTGCTGTTGTTTATATGAATAGGGATGGAAGCCCATGGTTTGCTCTATTGCTCTATCTTGATATTACCAGATTGTTATCATCCTGCCCCTATTGATTTCTTGGGAGCCTCACCTGTGTTTACCTTTTTGTCATTTTTTACCAGTTCCAATCGTACATGCCATGTTTCTTATCCTGGTACTAGGTTTATCAATTTCATGGTCAACCCTTTCTAAATGGTGGTCCAAACCAATTGTGGGTGGGTGGTTGTGGCTGGCCGGTGGGCCGTCCGGCCCTTGCCTGCCCGGGAGCTGCGATGGGCACTGCCGGCCTCTGGGCCCCCCCCCTCCCCCTTCTTCGCCCGCCTCCTTTGGTGGGCGTGTGTGTGGGGGCAGGGCTTGCCGCCACTGCCCATCGACGTCACGTCACCAGCGGTGGACGTACGCCGCGCCTCCTGGCGCCGCCGCGCCCCTCACGCTGGTTTTCATGCTCGCAGGCTTGGTGGTTTGGTCTCAGCGGCCGCCGACCAATGGTCGGCCTCCCGCTCTGGCTCCTCCCACCCTCGGCCATGCGGACGTGACGTTGGCGGGCCTCCCCGCGGCGGCGTCTATATATGGGCGTCTTGTTCACCTGGGGTGGTGCGGCGCTCGAGGTACACTACCGCTACACTTCACCATGGTGGTGGTTGCTCTACACCACCTTGTCACACAGGTAAGCTCACTCCTTACCCCTGTTCGTGCACATGTCATCCTCCAGCTTTCCTATCCCTCTTTCCCTCACTCCATTACTCACTCCACTCACTCACTCACTTCTACATCACGCTCACTCTCCACTCTTCCCCCCCCCCCTTTTTTACCCCCTTCCCCCCCCCCCCCAACCCTTACCTTTCCCCCCCCCTTTTTTCCCCCTCCCTCTTCCCCCCGCTGCACTTACACTCCCTGCATTATCACTCATCTTCCACTCTCAACTCTAGGGTGCCTCGTGGCTCTGCATCGCCCTGGGGGGGATTGCCTGTTTTGGTCGCCGCGGCGGGGGGGCCCGCCTCAGCTCCCGACCCGGCATTAGTTCCGGATGGTTGCCGTACCTGGCCATTCACCATTTACCCACAATTGCCGTGAGTACTTTTCAATTTTTGGAGGATTATTTAGCCCTCTGTACCCATTTTTACCTTGGCCCTTGATATTATTATCATTTTTATTTCCAGAAACATGACATGTCTGCTCCTGATGAGTGGTCTTGAACCACGAAACGCGTCGAGCTACCGGTTGTCATTTACTGTCCCAACCCATGTTATACCGAGTTTTACCCCTTAACAGGAACTTGAGGCCAGCTATCAGGCAGGCATTACTTTGTTTTAACCATGTACGCATTCTGACACCTGGTGATCCCTGGTCTATCTTCAATAATATTGCTTATACTCATGTTATTATCCATGTTACCTGTATATCTTTTATATCCTTGATAACTATACTACTGGTCCTTATGTTGATCTCTGGTTATCATTGCTAACATTTTACCAAGTGTTATATTGATATTGTCTGATACCATTGTTTGTATGAACATGCAAATAAAGAATTTTATTGACCCACCGTTTGTGTCGGCTTGCAAACCATTGGCTTCATATAAAGTCCCACCTCCTCCTCCTTACCCACTGGCTTTTGCTTGCGGGTTTTCCAGATATTGTGTGATAGGGATGGAAACGTGCGACCTCTACCCGGCGCAGTTTCATATAAAGTCCCACTTCCCCTCCCCCTTGCTGTTGTTTACTCCCCATTTATCACCACCCTCTGAACTCGCCCTTGTAGCCAGTTTTCAATCCATGTACTCACCCAATGGTCCATGCCAACGGACCTTATTTTGTACAGTAAACGTTTATGGGGAACTGTGTCAAATGCTTTTGCAAAATCCAGATACACCACGTCTACGGGCCTTCCTTTATCTAAATGGCAACTCACCTCCTCATGGAAGATACTTTTCTTTTCACTTCTTTCGTTTCCTCCTTCCCTCTTTTTCTTTCTTTCCTCATTTCCTCCTTCCCTATTTTCCTTCCTTTCCTCCTTCCCTCTTTTCCTTTCTTTCCTCCTTTCCTCTTTTCCTCCTTTCCTTCCTCCTTTTCTTCATACCTCCTTTCCTTCCTTCCTTTCCTTCGCTCCTCCTTTCCTCCATTCTCCTTTCCTTTATTCCTCCTTTCATTTCCTTCATTCCTCCTTTATTCCTTTTCTTTTTCTCCTTTCTTTCCTCCTTTCTCCTTTATTTCTGCCTTCCTTAGATATTTTTAAAGAATTAATTTGCTGTGTTTACTGAGAACATTAGGTGTGAAGTCCAAGTATCGGTTGGTCTTCATCAGAGCTCCTCAAGCTGGAGCTGGGTGGAAACCCTGGTGTTTTTTTGGTGCAAACTGGCACCAGGTCACCACCCTCAGGATTGCCCAACCACGGAGTTGCTAGGACAGAAGCACTATGGTGCATAGACTGTTCATAATGCGGCAAACAGGAGAGTAGACAGGGATCAGGGAGAGCTTGTGGCAGACAAGGGAATAGTCAGGTCCAGGCAGACATTGAGGCAGGTGGCAGACAAGAGAGTAGTTACGTCCAGGCATCGGTAGTGGTAGGTAGCAAGCAAGAAACTAGTCAGGTTCAGGCAGGGGACAAGGCAGGCAGCAGCCAAGACAATGGCAGGCAGCAAGCAAGAGAATTGTTAGGTTAATCTAGATCAATAACAGGCAACTGGAAGGTAGGTATTTTAGCTCTTTAGCACTCAGGTAGCTGGCGATATGATACAGCTCCGGCTACTGCAAGGGCTACACTTCTGATCAGCAAACGTGCCCAGCATTGTTGCTGGAAATTCTTGAAATTCTGGAGGCAGTAGAGGTCCTAGGAATTCTGAAAATACCAACAGATTCCTGGAAAGACTCTAAAGGGATCCTGTGAGTACTGTGACAACATATTATAGTAGCATCATTTTAAACCACTGGTGGTCCTGACTAAAACTGTACCCCCAAGTATCCCCAATGTTTTACTCTCTCAAGGGATTATTTTTCCCTAGGTGCATTATTTTATATTTAGAAACATGGAACTGCAGTCTCCACTGCTTTGACCAATTTTCCGGCAAAGCCAAATCATGTTCCATGTTACAGACACCTCCAGGGATATCAACACACCTTTGTGTCATCAGCAAAAAGACATACCCTTGCCCAACAAAACTTTAGTTACATCACTTACATATAAAATAAATAGAACAGGACCCAGTACAGAGCCTTGTGGCACACCACTAGTGACTGGTCCCTGTTCTGAGTGAACATTTGCAAACACACTCTTGTATCTATCCTTTAGCCAACTGCATATCCACTCAACCACCCAAGGGTTAAGTCCTAGCTTGTACAAATTTGTATTAGAATCCTTAGAGGATTCGTCAACCTTTGGTCCTCAAACTTATCCCTATCGCGCCCTATCCGGCTGGAAGACGTTGCGACTCATTTTAGACTTTCCCCCAGGGGACCTAGGTCCTGGGAGAACCACCAACAACCAACCAGATGGGAGCGCCATACCCGAGATGGGCCCCCAATTCTTTAACAATCTGGTTAATCACAGACTGCCCAAAGACCCCCTGACCTGCAAACTGCTGTGACAAAAGTGCCAAATTTATTAAACTTTTTTTTTGAAAACGTGAAACACAAAAACTGCCCCCCTACCCAGAATATACCATAAACCCAAAATACAGGGCGGGAGGGAGGGAAAGTCTTCACGTGAGCAGAAATTTCCTGAATGACTACCCATCAACCCTTGCACTAGACCACCCTTGCGGCTCCACCCCGACCATTTGACCCTCAGCCACCAATCAGGTAGGCTACGCCCCATACCACACTAAATACAGAGTTCTTTAACCCTTCTCTGACCTGTTCCTCCCTTAGTTGTGACTACCCTCTGTCTATTCTCTCTTCTCCAGGTCATACTTTATGTGGAACAGTATCGAATACCAGCACCACCCTGGTCCAAAACATTGGTAATATAGTCAAAAAATTCAATCAGATTAGCCATGCTGCTTTGGGTTCAGCAATTTGTGTGTTTTTAGGTGTATAATGATCCTTCTTTTAGAAGTGATTTCATTAATTTGATTACAACAGATGTTAGATTCACTGGCCTTTTATTGCCAGCTTCTACCTTGCTGCCCTTCTTGTGGATAGGTAGAACATTAGCTGTCCACCAGTCATGGGGAACTTCTCCTGTTAGAAGAGCGTGATTGAAAAGATCTGTTAATGGACCTACAACTATACCTCAAAGTTCTTCTAGAAGTGTTAGCATTGGGATTAGTGTTAGCCCAGGTTCATACTGAGCTGCGGGAATGAAGCCCCGTCGCACTATTTAGGACGGTGCCATTGCCGGCAATTACCGCCGATTTGACATGCGATTTGACATGTCAAATTGCATGTCAAATCGTACCAATGTGAACCAGGGCTTAATGTCTCCAAATATCACCCAAATCGTCCTCTCTGCTTTTCTCAAGACCTCCTACTCTCAAGCTCTCTCGTCTCCTCCTCCCATGCTCGTCTCCAGGATTTCTCCAGAGCCTCTCCCATCCTCTGGAACTCGCTACCTCCACCGGTCCGGCTATCCTCTACTCTTGCTACCTTCAGGTGATCCCTGAAAAGTCATTTCTTCAGTAAAGCCTATCACGTCTCCAAATAATCTTCTACCACTTCCATCAGCTCATTCCCCCCAGTTACAACCTTTTGTACCACCTGCCCCACCCTATTAGATTGTAAGCTCTTCTGAGCAGGGCCCTCTTAACCCTATTCTATTTTATTGTATTATAACTGTATTGTCTCCTTTTTATATTGTAAAGAGCTGCGTAAACTGTTGGCGCTATATAAATCCTGTATAATAATAATAATAGTAATAATAATAATAATAATGTCAGTTGTTTTAGGTTGAAGAGAAAAAAAGAAAGGTTTGTATTTACCTTCATTGTTTTTTGTTTTTTTGTTTTTTTTTAGCTACTTGCCGACCGCCCTCTGACGTTGTACTGCGGCAAGGTGGCACAGTTGCGCAAATCGATGTACCTTTTTCGTCGCTTCCTGCACTAACTACTGAGGGGTGCACGTGAGCCGCCAGAGTCACGCACGCCGATTGGCCACAGGGGGAGCCAATCAGCTGGTCTGGCAAACGCGATGTCTTCCGGGACCCGCTGATCGTTCCCCACAGAAACTAGAATGGTGATCTTCCTATGTAAACAAGGCAGATCACCTTTCTGACAGGAGAGGACACAGAGATCTTCTGTTCCTGCAATTTAGGAACACGGATCTCTGTGTCCCTCCAGTGAATCCATCCCCCCACACAGTAAGCCTTTGATTGCTCCTGATATTGACCCCTTCCCTGCCAGTGGCATTAGTACAGTTACATTGTTTATTTTTAGCACCGATTACTGTAATAATGTCACTGGTTCCTGAAAAAGTGTCAGTTAGGTGTATGATTTGTCCGCCGCAATGTCGCAGTCCTGCTAAAAATCGCTAATCGCCGCCATTACTAGTAAAAAGATAAAAATAAATAAAAAGTCCATAAATCTATATCCTAGTTTGTAGATGCTAGAACTTTTACGCAAACCAATTAATATACGCTTATTGTGATTTTTCTTACCAAAAAAATGTAGCAGAATACTTAATGGCCTAAATTGATGAAGAAATTTGTTTCTTTATATTTTTTTTATTGGATATGTTTTATAGCAAAAAGTAAAAAATATTGTCAATTTTTTTTTTTTGTTTGTTGTTGTTTCTAGCACAAAGAATAACTGCAGAAGTGATCAAATACCACCAAAAGAAAGTTCTATTTGTGGGAAAAAAAGGACATCTATTTTATTTTTGAACAGCGTCGCACAACCCCGCAATTTTCAGTTAAAGTAACGCAGTGCCGCATGGCAAAAAATGGCCTGGTCATGAAGGGGGGTAAACCTTCTGAGGATGATTAAAAAAAGGTTGTTAAAAAAAAATGTGCATTATTATTTCTACTATGGGCCCAAACAATAATGCACACATATGTGGTATGGCTCTAAACACGAACATACATATATGTGGCACAGATCCAAACAATACCGCACACATACGTGATATATTGTAAGTGGATTCAAACATGTTTGAGACCTATACTCAAACAAAAATGTTAAAAATAAATACTGTAAATTAAATTAATTAATTAAATTAAATGAATTACATCAAATTCAATTGTTTAAATAAATAAAATACGTTAAATTAAATAAATTACTATGGGCCCAAACAATAATGCACACATATGTGGTATATTGTAAGTGGATTCACACGTTTGATGCAAACCTAGACTTATACTCAAACACAAATGTTAAAAATAAATAAATGACTGTAGATGAAATAAACAAATTCATTAAATTAAAATAATTAAATTAAATTATTTAAATTAATAAAATAAAATAAAATGAATTACTATGGGTCCAAACAATAATGCACACATACGTGGTGTGGATCCAAACAATAACATACATATACGTGGCACAGATCCAAACAATACTGCACACATACGTGATATATTGTAAGTGGATTCAAACATGTTTCGGACAAACCTAGACCTATACTCAAACAAAAATGTTAAAAATAAATACATTACTGTACATGAAACACATTAAATAAATAAATAAGCTAATTAATTAAATTATATGAACTAAACAAAATGTAATTCAAATATTTAAATAAATAAGTAAATAAAATAAAATAAATGACTATGGGCACAAACAATAATGCACACATATGTGGTATGGATCCAAACAATAACATACATATATGTGGCACAGATCCGAGCAATACCGCACACAAATGTGGTACATTGTAAAGGGATTCACACGTTTGGGACAAACCTAGACCCATACTCAAACAAAAATGTTAAAAATAAATACATGACTGCAGATTAAATAAACAAATTCATTAAATTAAAATAATTAAATGTAATTATTTAAATAAATAAAATAAAATAAAATAAATTACTATGGGCCCAAACAATAATGCACACATACGTGGTACGGATCCAAACAACAACACACATATATGTGGCACAGATCCAAACAATACCGCACACATACATGATATATTGTAAGTGGATTCAAACATGTTTCGGACAAACCTAAATACATTATTGTACATAAAATACATTAAATAAATAAATAAGCTAATGAAATAAATTAAATGAACTAAACAAAATTGAATTCAAATATTGTAATAAATAAATAAAATAAATTAAATTTATTTTAATTTGGGCCCAAACAATAATGCACATATATACGTGGTATGGATCCAAACAATAACATACATATATGTGGCACTTATCCAAGCAATATAGCACACAAATGTGGTACATTGTAAATGGATTCAAACATGCTTGGGGCAAACCTAGATCTATACTCAAACAAAAATGTTAAAAATAAATTAATTAATAAATTAATTTTAAAAAATTGGGGAAGACTCGATGGGCCTCTTGGTCTATTTTTTGCCATCATTCTTCTATGTTTCTATTCTTATGCACATCAAGAGTAAGACATTTTATTTATTTATTTTGGCATAAAAATATACAGCTATTTATTTTACTATTTTTAACCACTTTTCTCTTAATTATAAGAAGAAAAAAAAAATTAAATAAAATAAAAGGGAGGATGAAATTAACATTTATCACCAAACAAAAGGTTCGATTTTTCTGGAGAAAAAAAAAGAAGGTAGAAATCACCAGGAGCGCCGTGATTGAAAAAAAGTTTGAAAACCGCTGATATAGACAATACATCCTAAAAAAAAATCATGTAATACAACAGCTGAAATGTCACATAAAAATGTAGGTAACCACATCTGCAAATGTAAGCGGTTCTTATCTTACTTTTTGTTTTAGTAACATTTTCAAATTTTAGCTATTAAATTAAAGTCTACGGCACTCCCAGAAATCTCCCACACACACAAAAAAATAAATTCTCCAGCTGGTGCTGATGTTAAGAATTTATCAAATCCCCCGAGGCTCATTCTCACTGTGGCAAAAGCTGTCAAACCCACACTATGAAATCTCAGGAAATAGCTGGAAATTCCAAATTAAAGTGAATCGATAGGTTTAACAGGTGAGACAAAGTGAAATGCTTGCATGCCATGCCACTTGTTTTTTATCACAAACACGTAGAGGAAAAATATGTTTGACAGGTTTTACGACGATGCTAACTTTCCTGCCTGGCTCTGGTCCAAGCGCTTAATGATATGATGATTCCAATAAACGTCGGAGAGGGCAGGAACTGGCAACAAGAACAGCACAGTCTTCGTTGAACGTTCTCGCCAGATGACCGAACGTTTTATTGCTTTTTTTTTTTCTGCAACAAGAAAGCAGGGGGTGCAAATTTTATGGTGACGGAATGCTGTTTGCTAATTAGATCATTGTCTGATTGATATATCCCCCTTGTGTACATTTAAAAATATCAACAATTAGATTGGGCAATAGGGAACATTTTTTACCAGCAGTTTTTGCCCAATCGTTTGAAAGTTTGTTACAATAATCTTTAGGGGGGGGGGGAATTAACGTGATTGTAAACTATCACCTTGTAAAACAACCCATTAAGTTTAAAATAGAAATGAAAGGCAAAACATTTTTGTATAGATATTACAAAAAAACTATAAATCCCTTTTTCTCCTTTTGTGTAAGTGATCACATTCCCTCTGTTCTCAGCTGCATAGGAGCTGAGGGAGGAAAAGCAGCAGCACACTGAGCTTCCCAGTGATTGGCTGTGCAGCGGAGGGCGCGTGGCAGCACAAGTCTGATCTTTGGAGGAGAGCAGGCTGAGCTCCCAGCATAGCTAGAGAACTGACCACGGTGTGCTCTCCTGCTTAGTGTGGTTCGTTTTTTTAAGAGGAAAGCAGAGGGACTGGCAGGAACATCAAGGATTTCACACAAAGGAAGCAATACAAAGAGAACACAAGTACATGTTACAGCAGCCACATATCAGGAATATGAAGTGTTGGGGTAACAAACGCTTTAAGAAAATTGAAGGGCATGTCCTTCTTGCGATAATATCGCCAATCATGCTTCAAATTTACCAGACAGGTTTGCGTCTAATTAAAAATAATGGGTGTATATATAATCATATATCATTTAAAGCCAGAGTTTACTTAAAATGAAAAAAAAATTAAATCAGCACAAGGGACACTTCATTGAAGAGGCAGATGGCCAAGGAGCACCAAGATGGTGATGTGGGACCCAGTGGTTGGGGGTTCAGTTATGATTTAAAGCTAAAGTCCAGGTTTCCTAACATTTTAACCACTTGCTGACCGACCTATAGCAGTTTTACCTCTACAGGGCGGCGGCTGTGCACAGGATTGCGTATCTATAAGTTATTTGGCAATCCCGCCTGCAGGGGGTGCACCGCTTCTGTTGTGAATGTTTACTGCAGAAGCCGATCTATGGGTGCCGGGCACTCAATGTCCTCTGGCACACGCCGATCGTCGGTAAAGAACACAGAATGGTGCAAAGCAGGGACTAGAATCCATTTCTTCCCCTAGTAAAAGCACACAGTGTAGACCAAAACACTGGCTAGGCACACAGTTAACCCTTTGATCGCCCCAGATGTTTAACCCCATCATTAGGGTTAGTGGTAATCTGTAGGGATAGCGTTCTAACCCTAACAGTTGCCACTAACCGTAACAAGTACCACAAACCCTAACTCTAACCCTAACTCTAACCCTAACTCTAAACCCAGCCTTTAACCCTAACCTTAGCCCTTGACCCTAACCCTAACTCTAACCCTAGTCCTTAGCTCTAACCCTAACTCTAACCCTAACCCTAGCCTTTAACCCTAATGCTAACCCTAGCCCTAACTCTAACCCTAGTCCTTAACACTAACCCTAGCCTTTAACCCTAACCATAACTCTAAACCCAGCCTTTAACCCTAACCCTAGCCCTTGACCCTAACCCTAACTCTAACCCTAGTGCCTAAATCTAACCCTAACTCTAACCCTAACCCTAGCCTTTAACCCTAACTCTAACCCTAGCCCTAACTCTAACCCTAACTCTAACTCTAACCCTAGTCCTTAACACTAACCCTAGCCTTTAACCCTAACCATAACTCTAAACCCAGCCTTTAACCCTAACCCTAGCCCTTGACCCTAACCCTAACTCTAACCCTAGTGCCTAAATCTAACCCTAACTCTAACCCTAACCCTAGCCTTTAACCCTAACTCTAACCCTAGCCCTAACTCTAACCCTAACTCTAACTCTAACCCTAGTCCTTAACACTAATCCTAGCCTTTAACCCTAACCATAACTCTAAACCCAGCCTTTAACCCTAACCCTAGCCCTTGACCCTAACCCTAACTCTAACCCTAGTGCCTAAATCTAACCCTAACTCTAACCCTAACCCTAGCCTTTAACCCTAACTCTAACCCTAGCCCTAACTCTAACCCTAACTCTAACTCTAACCCTAGTCCTTAACACTAATCCTAGCCTTTAACCCTAACCATAACTCTAAACCCAGCTTTTAACCCTAACCCTAGCCCTTGACCCTAACCCTAACTCTAACCCTAGTGCCTAAATCTAACCCTAACTCTAACCCTAACCCTAGCCTTTAACCCTAACTCTAACCCTAGCCCTAACTCTAACCCTAACTCTAACTCTAACCCTAGCCCTTAACCCTAACTCTAAACCTAACCCTAGCCCTTGACCCTAACCCTTACCCTAGTCCTTAACTCTAACCCTAACTTTAACCCTAATTCTAACTCTAACCATAGCCTTTAACCCTAACCCTAACTCTAACCCTAGCCCTTAACCCTAACCCTAACTCTAACCCTAATGCTAGCCCTTACCCCTAACTCTAACCCTAACCCTAGCTCTTAACCCTAACTCTAACCCTAGTCCTTAATGCTAACTCTAACTCTAACCCTAACGCTAGCTTTAACCCTAATTCTAGCTCTAACTCTAGCCTTTAACCCTAACTCTAAACCTAATCTTTGCCTGCCCTTAACCCTAACATGCGACTTTGGACACATAAAGGTTCCTGCACTACTATGATGTGACATTGATGCTACTTGAGTGCCAGAGAGTGTAAAGTTGCATAAAAGATGCACTCCATGAACTGAACTGTAATACTTTCCTATTAGCCCCAAAAAAATGAAAAATGCAACATGCATCAAAAACACCACACTTGTGTATTTGTTTTTTTTTTTTAAATCAGACTTTATCTTTATTTTTTATGTGATAGACCTACACAAAGTGGCACATAATTGTGTAGTGGAAGGAAAATGATAAATTGTTTTACAAATTTTTTACAAATAAATATGTGAAAAGTGTGGTGTGCATTTGTATTCAACCCCCTTTACTCTGATACCCCTAACTAAAATCTAGTGGAACCAATTGCCTTCAGAAGTCACCTATTTAGTAAATAGAGTTCACCTGTGTGTAATTTAATCTCAGTATAAATGCAGCTGTTCTGTGAAGCCTTCAAAGGTTTGTTAGAGAACCTTAGTTAACAAACAGTATCATGAAGGCCAAGGAACATACCAGACAGGTCAGGGATAAAGTTGTGGAGAAGTTTAAAGCAGGATTAGGTCATAAAAAAATATCCCAAGCTTTGAACATCTCACAGAGCATTGTTCACTCCATCATCCGAAAATGGAAAGAGTATGGAACAACTGCAAACCTACCAAGACATGGCCGTCCACCTAAACTGACAGGCCGGGCAAGGAGAGCATTAATCAGAGAAGGAGCCAAGAGGCCCATGGTAACTCTAAAGGATTTTTTGAGATTATGTGGTGCCTCACTTGGTATAAAAAAATCGGGTAGGGGTGGGTACCATCATCCTAATTAAATTGAAAGAAGGAACAGGTTAACTAGAACTACTCCAAACAATAATGTCTAGTAACGCCTGTGATGATGGGAGGATTATCTCGGTACCCAGCAATTAGAAACAGATAGAATTATATAAAAATACATTTATTAGAAAAAAATTAATATATAAAATGTAATCACAACAAGACCTCATACTAGAATTGTTGTAAAACATGACGTTAGGTTAACAATTGTGCTCTAAAACCCATCTGGTGGATGGGAACAAATTGATGCGGGTAGAGACGATTCCTCAACAAGTTTTGCGACGTATGTTGCTTCTTCAGGAGGTGTCAACCAGAGCATCTAGAAGTAGACAGATACAGCCTCATAGATACATAGAAAATACACAAGTTTTGTAACTTACTCATAACTAAGCTACCAGATGAAGCTGAGTTGATGGAGATTTTATAGGCAACAGTGTAACTCACCAATGGAAAGCCAATGAGGGCACAAAATGGCTATTAGGAAACCCTGGGCGGACACGGGAGGCAGTGACCGTGGAACCAGCTGGAACCAACTCTGGAGGAGCTGCAGAGATCCACAGCTCAGGTGGGAGAATCTGTCCACAGGACAACTATTAGTTGTACACTCCACAAATCTGGCATTTATGGAAGAGTGGCAAGAAGAAAGCCATTGTTGAAAGAAAGTCATAAGAAGTCCTGTTTGCAGTTTGTGAGAAGCCATGTGGGGGGGACAGCAAACATGTGGAAGAAGGTACTCTGGTCAGATGAGACCAAAATTAAACTTATTGGCCTAATAGCAAAACAATATAAGTGGCGAAAAACAAACACTGCACATCACCCTGAACACACCATCCCCACCGTGAAACATGGTGGTGGCAGCATCATGTTGTGGGGATGCTTTTCTATAGCAGTGACAGGGAAGCTGGTCAGAGTTGATGGGAAGATGGATGGAGCCAAGTACTAAGCAATTTTAGAAGAAAACTTGTTAGAGTCTGCAAAAGACTTAAGACTGGGGCGGAGGTTCACCTTCCAGCAGGACAACGACCCGAAACATACAGCTAGAGCTACAATGGAATGGTTTAGATCAAAGCATATTCATGTGTTAGAATGGCCCAAAGCCCAGACCTAAATCCAATAGAGAATCTGTGGCAAGACTTGAAAATTGCTGTTCACAGATGCTCTCCATCCAATCTGACAGAGCTTGAGCTATTTTTCAAAAAAGAATGTTCAAAAATGTCACTCTGTAGATGTGCAAAGCTGGTAGAGACATCCCCAAAAAGACTTGCAGCTGTAATTGCAGTGAAAGGTGGTTCTACAAAGTATTGACTCCGGGAGGCTGAATACAAATGTACACCACACTTTTCACATATTTATTTGTAAAAAAAAATGCTGAAAACCATTTATCATTTTCATTCCACTTCCCAATTATGTGCTACTTTGTGTTGGTCTATCACATAAAATCCCAATAAAATACATTTACGTTTTTGGTTGTAACATGACAAAATGTGGAAAATGACAAGGGGTGTGAATACTTTTTCAAGGCACTGTATCTATAACTTTGTCATATTAATACCAAACAATAATATTAATGCGGTATACCAAAATGATGATATTAGCTGTTTACTGCCAGAAAATACTTTGTACAGCAGCCATGAATTGGATTTGAGGATGTATTGTCGCAGAGCAGAGGGGTCACCTGACCCTGAGACATAACTTCTGTTGAGTTGCCCATATCTTACTTGCTATAAATGCCTTTCCCTCGCTCTCAATCTCAAGACCTCAGCCAATCTCCTTTTGTAAATAGAACAATGCTTTATATTTCGCTATTACCTCTAGAGTGACTATATCAATAATGCAGGAAACGCATCTGTCCAGCGCAATGAGATTATTTTTCTGATTTCGGCTGACAGTTATGGTAATAGTTTGGCAAACAATCTACACTACCGCCGGTGACCACAGATTACAGATGTTTTTTTTTTTACATTCTCAACTGCTCATGTGAAACTCTTCCAAGATTGATTGCCCTCAGCAACCTAGACAGAAAGACGTGTCATTGGAAATTGATACATTATGCGTCTTTAACCCTTTATTTTATTGTCATGCTGTATAATGTATGGTATACATATTCTAAGGAGACTAAAAAGTATTATAATTTAACCCCATTAATAGCAGGCTCTTTTACCCCCTTCCTGCTTAGGCCGATTTTCAGCTTTCCGTGCTGTCGCAATTTGAATGACATTTGCGCGGCCATGCAACACTGTTAACTAAATTTTTATCATTTTAACTATTAACTAAATTAACTATTATATTATATAATATTATATCATATAATAATAACTACATTTAATTAAATAACTATTTGTTAACTACCGTATTTATCTGCGTATAACACGCACAGGCGTATAACACGCACATTCATTTTAAGAGGGAAGTTTCAGGACAAAATGTAAATTTTAAATAAGGAACTTTGAAGCAAAATAAGGGTCAGTGACCACCTGCAGCCTCACAAGTGCCATCAATGCAGCCTTATCAGTCCACATCAATGCAGCCTCACCATTGCCATCAATGCAGCAGCCTCACCATTGCCATCAATGCAGCAGCCTCACCATTGCCATCAATGCAGCAGCCTCACCATTGCCATCCATGCAGCAGCCTCACCATTGCCATCTATTGACTTCCTATTACAGAGGCCGCCAAGTAAACAGGAAATTCTCACTGTATGTAATCTGACGGCACTCGTCCTGTCCCACCCCCACTTGCCTCGGAGGCAGCTGGAATTGAAGTATTGGCGTATAACACGCACACGCTATTTGCACCCGATTTTCATGGTGAAAAAGTGAGTATTATACGCCAATAAATACAGTAATTTTTTTCATAATTTTGTTAACTATTAACTATTATTATTATTATATTATATCATATCATATTAACTACATTTATTAAATAACTATTTGTTAATTACATTTTTATAATTTTGTTAACT
This sequence comes from Lithobates septentrionalis, assembly GCA_037952835.1. Taxonomy (NCBI): domain Eukaryota; kingdom Metazoa; phylum Chordata; class Amphibia; order Anura; family Ranidae; genus Lithobates; species Lithobates septentrionalis. Next base: position 621,377 of record JBBDGP010000266.1, on the reverse strand, counting down.
TTTAACTAAATTAAATTAACTATAATATGATATTATACAGTATTATTATATTATATTATATTAACTAAATTAAAATAAATAACTAATTGTTAACTGTTAATAGTTAGCAAAATGATAAAAATGAAGTTAACAGTTAACAAATAGTTATTTATTTTAATTTAGTTAATATATTAATATAATATAATATAATAATACTGTATTATTATTATTATACAGGATTTATATAGCGCCAACAGTTAACGCGGCGCTTTACAATATAAAAGGGAGACAATACAGTTGTAATACAATAAAATACAATAGGATTAAGAGGGCCCTGCTCAGAAGAGCTTACAATCTAATAGGGTGGGGCAGGTGGTACAAAAGGTTGTAACTGTGGGGAATGAGCTGATGGAAGTGGTAAAAGATTAGTTGGAGACATGATAGGCTTTCCTGAAGAGATGAGTTTTCAGGGATCGCCTGAAGGTAGCAAGAGTAGGGGATAGCCGGACAGGTGGAGGTAGCGAATTCCAGAGGATGGGAGAGGCTCTGGAGAAATCCTGGAGACGGGCATGGGAGGAGGAGACCAGAGAGAGCTTGAGAGTAGGAGGTCATGAGAAGAGCCTTGAGAATAATATAATATTATAGTTAATTTAGTTAATAGCTAACAAAATTATAACAATTTAGTTAAAAAATAGTAATTTAATTTAATTACGTTAATGTGATATAATGTAATATAATAGTTAATTTAGTTAATAGTTAACAAAATGATACAAATTAAGTTAACTAAATTAACTATTATATTATAGTATTATATTATATTATATCATATTAACAACATTAAATGAAATGACTATTTGTTAACTAAATTGTTATTTTGTTAACTATTAACTAAATTAAATTAACTACAATATTCTGTTATATTATATTATATTATATTATTATATTAACTAAATTAAATTAAATAACTATTTGTTAACTGCTAACTAAAATTTTCATAATTTTGTTCACACAAATAGAGCTTTCTTTTTGTGGTGTTTAATCACCACTGGGTTTTTTACTTTTTGCAAAATAAATGAAAAAACTCTGAAATTGTAAAACAAAACAAAAAAAACTGATTTCTTTGTTTCTATTATAAAATTTAGCAAATAAATAATTGATCTTCATAAATGTAAGTCAAAGTGAATTCTGCTACATTTCTTTGGTGAAAATAACCCAGGAAAGTTATACAGTCCACAGACCAGATAGATAGATATATATAGATATAGATATATAGATATATAGATATATATCTATATATCTATATATATATATCTATATCTATCTATATATATCTATCTATCTATATATAGATATATATATATAGATATAGATATAGATATAGATATAGATATATATATATATATATACACTACCGTTCAAAAGTTTGGGGTCACATTGAAATGTCCTTATTTTTGAAGGAAAAGCACTGTACTTTTAAATGAAACTAACTTTAAACTAGTCCTAACTTTAAACAAATATACTCTATACATTGCTAATGTGGTAAATGACTATTCTAACTGCAAATGTCTAGTTTTTGGTGCAATATCTACATAGGTGTATAGAGGCCCATTTCCAGCAACTATCACTCCAGTGTTCTAATGGTACAATGTGTTTGCTCATTGGCTCAGAAGGCTAATTGATGATTAGCAAACCCTTGTGCAATCATGTTCACACATCTAAAAACAGTCTAGCTCCTTCCAGAAGCTACAAAACTGACCTTCCTGTGAGCAGATTGAGTTTCTGGAGCATCACATTTGTGGGGTCAATTAAATGCTCAAAATGGCCAGAAAAAGAGAACTTTCATCTGAAACTCGACAGTCTATTCTTGTTCTTAGAAATGAAGGCTATTCCATGCGAGAAATTGCAAAGAAATTGAAGATTTCCTACAACGGTGTGTACTACTCCCTTCAGAGGACAGCACAAACAGGCTCTAACCAGAGTAGAAAAAGAAGTGGGAGGCCGCGTTGCACAACTAAGCAAGAAGATAAGCACATTAGAGTCTCTAGTTTGAGAAACAGACGCCTCACAGGTCCCCAACTGGCATCTTCATTAAATAGTACCCGCAAAACACCAGTGTCAACATCTACAGTGAAGAGGCAGCTGCGGGATTTTGGGCTTCAGGGCAGAGTGGCAAAGAAAAAGCCATATCTGAGACTGGCCAATAAAAGAAAAAGATTAAGATGGGCAAAAGAACACAGACATTGGACAGAGGAAGACTGGAAAAAAGTGTTGTGGACGGATGAATCCAAGTTTGAGGTGTTTGGATCACAAAGAAGAATGTTTGTGAGACGCAGAACAAATGAAAAGATGCTGGAAGAATGCCTGACGCCATCTGTTAAGCATGGTGGAGGTAATGTGATGGTCTGGGGTTGCTTTGGTGCTGGTAAGGTGGGAGCTTTGTACAGGGTAAAAGGGATTCTGAATAAGGAAGGCTATCACTCCATTTTGCAACGCCATGCCATACCCAGTGGACAGCGCTTGATTGGAGCCAATTTCATCCTACAACAGGACAATGACCCTAAACACACCTCCAAATTGTGCAAGAACTATTTACAGCAGAAGCAGGCAGCTGGTATTCTATCGGTAATGGAGTGGCCAGCACAGTCACCAGATCTGAACCCCATTGAGCTGTTGTGGGAGCAGCTTGACCGTATGGTACGCCAGAAGTGCCCATCCAACCAATCCAACTTGTGGGAGCTGCTTCTAGAAGCGTGGGGTGCAATTTCTCCAGCTTACCTCAATAAATTAACAGCTAGAATGCCAAAGGTGTGCAATGCTGTAATTGCTGCAAAAGGAGGATTCTTTGATGAAAGCAAAGTTTGATGTAAAAACAATGTTATTTCAAATACAAATCATTATTTCTAACCTTGTCAATGTCTTGACTCTATTTTCTATTAATTTCACAACGTATGGTGGTGAATAAGTGTGACTTTTCATGGAAAACACAAAATTGTTTGGGTGACCCCAAACTTTTGAACGGTAGTGTATATATATATATATATATATATATATATATATATATATATATATATATATATATATAGATATTGATATAGATATTGATATAGATATATATATATAGATATATAGATATAGATATATAGATATAGATATATCTATATATAGATAGATATAGAGATATATCTCTATATCTATCTATATATATAGATAGATATAGAGATATATATATACACACTGTATATAAATCGATCAATCCTGATGTACTGACAGCCTATCTCACTTTTTTTAACCACTTCAGCCCCGGAAGGATTTACCCCCTTCCTGACCAGAGCACTTTTTACAATTTGGCACTGCGTCGCTTTAACTGCTAATTGCGCGGTCATGCAATGCTGTACCCAAACAAAATTTACATCCTTTTCTTCCCAAAAATAGAGCTTTCTTTTGATGGTATTTGATCACCTCTGCCGTTTTTATTTTTTGCGCTATAAACGGAAAAAGACCGAAAATTTTGAAAAAAAATGATATTTTCTACTTTTTGTTATAAAAAAAATCCAATAAACTCAATTTTAGTCATACATTTAGGCCAAAATGTATTCGGCCACATGTCTTTGGTAAAAAAAATGTCAATATATTTATTGGTTTGCGCAAAAGTTATAGCGTCTACAACTAGGGTACATTTTCTGGAATTTACACAGCTTTTAGTTTATGACTGCCTATGTCATTTCTTGAGGTGCTAAAATGGCAGGGCAGTACAAAACCCCCCCAAATGACCCCATTTTGGAAAGTAGACACTCCAAGGAAATTTCTGAGAGGCATGTTGAGCCCATTGAATATTTATTTTTTTTGTCCCAAGTGATTGAATAATGGCAAAAAAAAATAAATTTACAAAAAGTTGTCACTAAATGATATATTGCTCACACAGGCCATGGGCATATGTGGAATTGCACCCCAAAATACATTCAGCTGCTTCTCCTGAGTACGGGGATACCACATGTGTGGGACTTTTTGGGAGCCTAGCCGTGTACGGGGCCCCAAAAACCAAGCACCGCCTTCAGGATTTCTAAGGGCATAAATTTTTGATTTCACTCCTCACTACCTATCACAGTTTTGAAGGCCATAAAATGCCAAGATGGCACAAAACACCCCCAAATGACCCCCTTTTGGAAAGTAGACACCCCAAGCTATTTGCTGAGAGGCATGTTGAGTCCATGGAATATTTTATTTTTTGACACAAGTTGCGGGAATGTGACAATTTTTTTTTGCACAAAGTTGTCACTAAATGATGTATTGCTCACACAGGCCATGGGCATATGTGGAATTGCACCCCAAAAAACATTCTGCTGATTCTCCTGAGTACGGGGATACCACATGTCTGGGACTTTTTGGGAGCCTAGTCGCGTACAGGGCCCCGAAAACCCAGCACCGCCTTCAGGATTTCTAAGGGTGTAAAGTTGTGATTTCACTCCTCACTACCTATCACATTTTTGAAGGCCATAAAATGCCCAGATGGCGCAAACCCCCCCAAATGACCCCATTTTGGAAAGTAGACACCCCAAGCTATTTGCTGAGAGGCATGTTGAGTCCATGGAATATTTTATATTTTGACACAAGTTGCGGGAAAGTGACAATTTTTTTTTTTTGCACAAAGTTGTCACTAAATGATATATTGCTCAAACATGCCATGGGAATATGTGGAATTACACCCCAAAATACATTCTGCTGCTTCTCCTGAGTACGGGGATACCACATGAGTGGCACTTTTTGGGAGCCTAGCTTCATACGGGGCCCCGAAATCCAATCACCGCCTTCAGGATTTCTAAGGGCGTAAATTTTTGATTTCACTCCTCACTACCTATCACAGTTTCGAAGGCCATAAAATGCCAAGATAGCACAAAACTCCCCAAAATGACCCCATTTTGGAAAGTAGACACCCCAAGCTATTTGCTGAGAGGCATGGTGAGTATTTTGCAGCTCTCATTTGTTTTTGAAAATGAAGAAAGACAAGAAAAACGTATTTTTTTTTTCTTTTTTCAATTTTCAAAAGTTTGTGACAAAAAGTGAGGTCTGCAAAATACTCACTATACCTCTCAGCAAATAGCTTTGGGTGTCTATTTTCCAAAATGGGGTCATTTGGGGCGGTTTGTGCCATCTGGGCATTCCATGGCCTCCGAAACTGTGATAGACAGTGAAGAGTGAAATCAAAAATTTACGCCCTTAGCCTGAAGGCGGTGCTTGGTTTTCGGGGTCCCGTACGCGGCTAGGCTCCCAAAAAGTCTCACACATGTGGTATTTCTGTACTCAGGAGAAGCAACAGAATGTATTTTGGGGTGTAATTTCACATATTCCCATGGCATGTTTGAGCAATATATCATATATCAAAAGAAGAAATGCTCCCACATAGTGTAACTTCTGGGTGTTTTTATTTAAAAAAAACACGATACATGTGAAAATTGTGATTACAAAGATAAAATGAAAAGCAGTGTATGGGGTCTATAAAAAGCTGCCCTACGCGTTTCGGTCCAATGACCTTCAAATAAAAACACCCAGAAGTTACACTATGTGGGAGCATTTCTTCTTTTTTCCACATACCCTGGGGAACTGAGAAACCACCACGTTTTCCCGAACCCATTTCCGGCTCTGCTCCTGCTGATAGAGAGGGGACGTCCCGGCCCGGTAGAGGCTCTACCCTTGCCTCCAACATTTCACCACTTCGCCCTGGGTGGCACTAAGCTCCATTGATTCTATGCTCATGGCAGTAGAATCCAACTTCTCTGGTAAGCGTATTCCATCTACTCGCTTTAATTGATGATATATAAGCTGAAGGTTGGGAAGCAGACAGGATTGATACACGGATCATCCATTCTTACTGTGGACTTTTTTTGTTCCTTTGGATCACATATCTGCTTCTCCTAGGACATTACGTCTATATGCACTTTTGAACTTTATTCATCATTTATATTTTTTGTGTGTGTTTTTAGCGCTGCAATTTATTTTCACATTTGTTTTCCCTTTTTGTCACATGGTATTGTAGCAGCTGTTTTTCATTTTTCATATTTTTTATTGTCTTTTGGGTAGCGCATTAACCATCCCCCTTCACACTGTTTTTACAGGTTACCACTTTAGATTTACAGAGGAGGTCTACTGCTAAAATTACTGCCCTCGATCTGACCTTCGCGGTGATACCTCACATGCATGGTGCAATTGCTGTTTACATTTGACGCCAGGCCGACGCTTGCGTTCGCCTTTGTGCGAGAGCAGGGGGGGACAGGGGTGCTTTTTTTTTTTTTTTCTTTATTATTTTTTGCTTTTTTATCTTATTTTTAAACTGTTCCTTTCATTTTTATTTTTTTTAAATAATTTTTATTGTTATCTCGGGGAATGTAAATATCCCCTATGATAGCAATAGGTAGTGACAGGTACTCTTTTTTGAAAAAATTGGGCCCTCAAAGCATCTGACCACACCAAGATCGGTGTGATAAAATGCTTTCCCAATTTCCCAATGGCGCTGTTTACATCCGGCGAAATCTAAGTCATGAAATGCTCGTAGCTTCCGGTTTCTTAGGCTATAGAGATGTTTGGAGCCATTCTGGTCTCTGATCAGCTCTATGGTCAGCTGGCTGAATCACCGGCTGCATTCTCAGGTTCCCTGTTGGGACAGGAGAGCCAGAGAAAAACATGGAAGAGGGTGGGGGGGGGGTCATTCCCTCCCACTGCTTGTAAAATCAGTCTAGAGGCTAATTAGCCACTAGGATTGCTTTTACATGAAAGCCGACTGCTGGCTGAAAAGAATGATACCAAGATGATACCTAAACCTGCAGGCATCATTCTGGTATAACCACTCAAAGTCCAGCAACATACCAGTATGTTGCTGGTCCTTGTTGGGCATATATTGTAAACTTTTTTTCATGCAGCCTGTGGGCTGAATGAAAAAAAGATATTGATCGGTGGGTACGCCCACCATTAGAATACCTCCCTTCATCCACCCACTTCTAATGATGGGCATACATCCACCGTTTATATATGCCGAAGCATGGGGGCATCCTCCCGCAAAAGGCAGGAGCAAATCGCTACTCCACCCACTGCTGCCCCCACGCTTTGGCATATATGCTGAAGTATGTAACTGTGGTGGTGAAATCACCTCTGACAGCGCTGGAGTCACGGCTTTATGTATCGTGGGAGCAAACGCTGTTGCTGTCAAGATAAATAAATCCGCGCTGCAACTGAATGGCGTACCTGCTAAGCAAATGATGGTTAACAAAAAACAAAGTAACATTACAGTATAACAGTAATACTTACCATACCTGCAAAGCAAATACAAAAAAAAACATAGTAAAAAATAAAACATTTAACGCAACCTGTGCCTACCTAAAATATATATATGCCGAAGCATGGGGGCATCCTCCCACAAAAGGCAGGAGCAAATCGCTCCTCCATCCACTGCTGCCCCCACGCTTCGGCATATATGCTGAAGTATGTAACTGTGGTGGTGAAATCACCTCCGACAGCCCTGGAGTCGCGGCTTTATGTATCGTGGGAGCGAAAACGCTGTTGCTGTCAAGATAAATAAATCCGCGCTGCAGCTGAATGGCGTACCTGAAAACAAAAAAAATGGTTAAAACACAGTAAACTATAAAAAAATTACATACCTGAAAAGCAAACGTGATAAAACATAACAATAAAACATTGCAGAATAGAATACAGTAAAAAAGAGCAGAACAATAGAGACAAAATAGAGAGAGAGAACAATAAAACGACAACTATTTTTGTTTTTTTTTAATTTATATTTTTTTTGTGTATTTTTTTTTTTTTACTTTTTTTTTTATAACTATAACTTTTAAAACTGTAACAGTTCCAGGTTTGGGTCTCTCAAAATGCGATGGCATCTTGGGAGACCCTGTGAAAGTGTGTCCTAGTCTGTGCAGTGCTGTACCCTACGCTAAAACTCAACTAGTGTATGGTAGCGTTCAAAACATTCACCAATGCAAAGACCAGGATTGCCAGGGCAGGAGGGACAATAATACCGGGTGTCACGCCTAAATCCGCGCTTTCTGCAGACACGACATTTTCTTTGGGGGGCTCGTTGGGTAGGGGTACTCTGGAGGACATAAGGAAAATGCCTCTCATGCAGCGGGCCTACTGCATTTGGTTGGGGAAGGTGAGGTGGAGCACCATCTGGAAACAGAAGGGCTCTGACGATCTGTTCCTGGAATTTAAGGAAGGATCCAGTCCGTCCTGAAGCTCTGTATAGCACATGAGCGTTCAGCAAAGCCAATTGAAATAAGTATACAGACACTTTTTTGTACCAGCGTCTGGCCTTAGGGGCAATTAGGTACGGCGCCAACAACTGGTCGTTGAGGTCCACCCCTCCCATATTTTGGTTATATTCGTGGACACAGAGGGGTTTCTACACAACACCAGTCGCCGTAGTAATTTGGGCCGTCCTGTCTGCATGAAGGGAGGTGAAAACTAAAACATTCTTCTTATCCCTCCACTTCATAGCAAGCAAGTTATTATACTTCAAGCAGGCTCTCTCCCCCAGCCTAAGACGGGAGTCTACAAGCCGCTGGGGAAAGCCCCGGCGATTAGGTCGCACGGTGCCACATGCTCCAATTTGATGATCAAAAAGGTGACTAAAAAGTGGCACGCTCATATAATAATTGTCCACGTACAAGTGGTACCCCTTTCCGAATAAGGGTGACACCAAGTCCCACACTATCTTGCCAGCGCTTCCTATGTAGTCAGAGCAGTTTGTCGGCTCTACGTGACTATCTTTGCTCTCGTAAACCATAAAACTACATGTATAGCCTGTGGCCCTGTCACAGAGCTTATACATCTTGACCCCGTATCTGGCACGCTTGCTGGGAAGGTACTGTTTGAATGACAAGCGGCCAGAAAATTTAATCAGGGACTCATCAACGCAGACAACTTGATGGGGAGTAAACAAGTCTGCAAAACGCTGGTTGAAGTGGTTTACGAGGGGCCGAATTTTGTAGAGCCGATCGTATTCAGGGTCTCCACGAGGACGACAGAGTTCATTGTTGTTGAAGTGCATGAACCGCAAAATCTGCTCGTATCGTGCCCTGGCCATGGAGGCAGAGAACACGGGCATATGGTGAATTGGGTCAGTGGACCAATATGACCGCAACTCACTCTTTTTGGTTATGCCCATGTTGAGGAAAAGTCCCAGAAAGATCTTAAATTCGGAGACCGTAATTGGTCTCCAATCTCTGGCAAGGGAGGACTGGGGAATAGTGGCGATGTGTTGACCAGCGTATAAATTGCTTTGGTCCACAATAGATCTATAGAGATCTTCGGTGAAAAACAGTGAATAAAAATCCAGTGGCGTAAAATCAACTGTTTCCACCTGAATCTAGGGTTGGCCAGTGAATGGGGGAAGTACGGGTGCTGCAGAAGTGGTGGGTACCCAATTAGGATTGGCGAATGCAGCAGGAAGGGCACTATGGGCACGACAGGCCTGTGTTCGTCTTCTTGGTGGCAGCGGACACTACTAGTGCTTGCCACCTCACCAGCTTGAACTGCACTTATGGGAACCGCCATGTCACCACGTGATACTGCAGTGCTGGATGTACGACCAGGGTGTACTAGGCCGCTGGTGCTTGCCAGTTCACCAGAAGGAATAGCGGCACTAGTACTTCTCTGCTCCATACGAGAGCCCTGCGGTTCTTGCACTTCAAGTACAGAAGAAGTTCGGGGTCTGGTACGCCTGACCCTAGCAGGGACCACAACTCCGTCGTCAGAGCTATCTGTCATGGAGCCGCTGTCCTCTACAGGATCGTATTCTGAGCCTGAACTTGACAGATGAGTGACATCCTCTTCACTATCTGTCATGCTCAGAAACGTGTAGGCCTCTTCACTAGTGTACCTTCGATTTGCCATTTTGGGCTCTAAATTTAGGGGTACACTAGTGAGACTCACAGGCAAAAAAGCTCCTGACTGTCAGCGACTGATTCAAAATGCTACCAAAAAACTGTTAGCGATCGCAGGGATCAGGCCTGACTCTGCAAACGCTGCAGTTATGTGTGCTTAGTGTTTTGTAACAGTTATCGATCGATACTGCACTTGGGTGGGCTGGGCTGGGCCGAGGGGCAAACCGCAGGTGCTAGCAGGTATCTGGGCTGATCCCGCTAACACTGCATTTTTTTGGGGGACCCTAAACTGCTGGGGAGTATAGATCTGATCGGATCAGATATCGATCCGTTCAGATACTATAGCACTAAGGGAGGTGTATGCTGCGTGCGTGGGTGTTAGCGGTACTGGCGCTAACCTGACGCTGCCTGGGGTGACGCAGACCTTATCTGACCCTAAAAACTTAACTTATATCACTGCCAGGCAATTAGGGGGTTAAACCTTTATAAGGTAATAAACGGTGGATGCCCTAAAACTATAATAAACTATAATAAACAAACCAACTAACCAGCGTCACCCATAACAATTATATGGTGATCACTGGTGAAAGGGTTAACTAGGGGGCAATCAAGGGGTTAAAACCTTTAGTAGGTAGTATATGGGGGTCCCTGTCGCTATAAAACACTGACGGCGAACCTATATACTTACCTCCCTAACTAGCGTCACCTGTGCCACTAATACAGCGATCAGAAAAACGATCGCTTAGTGACACTGGCGACGGGGGGTGATCACGGGGTTAAAACTTTATTAGGGGGGTTAGGGGGGTAAACTAGACCTAAAGGGGGGTACCCTAGACCTAAAGGGGGCTAACCTAACTGCCCTAACACTTATAACTGTCACAAACTGACACCAATGCAATAATCAGAAAAAAAAAAACTGCTATTGGTGTCAGTGTGACAGGGAGTACAGGGGGGTGATCAGGGGGTGACTGGGGGGTGACAGGGGGGTGACAAGTGTGCCTGCGTGTTCTACTGTTAGTGTAGTGTTGGTGCAAACTTACTTGGATGTCTTCTCTCCTCGGCGCCGGAACGAAAAGACCGGCTCGAGGAGAGTGACATCACTTCCTCTGCTTCTGTTTACATTCACAGAAGCCGAGGAAGCCCGTCATTGGCCAGGAGCGATCGCGAGGGGGGAGCCACGAATGAGTGGCCTCCCCCTCACCTTTGATCGACCCTGACCTGAATCCGACCGCCGCTGGCACCGGGGGGGGGTCCGATTGGACCCCCCACCCGCGGGCAGGCAAGGACGTACCTGTAAGCCCTTTTGCCTGCCCGTGCCGCTCTGCCGACGTACATCGTCGTGCGGCGGTCGGCAACTGGTAAATTTATTTTTTAAGTTCAATAATTTTTATTTATTTTTTAAAATTTATAACACAGAATTACAAAAAGAGTAGGGGCTTAATGCCGAAAAAGAGGCTAATACACTAATAGATGCACTATACATACATGGCCCAGAACGCAAAATGAGCATGCAAAGGAATACTGTAATCATTTCTTGAAGCCCAAAAACTCCAGGACAGTACAAATACCCCCCAAATGACTCCTTTTTGGAAAATAGAAAGTACAAGGTATTTAGTAAGAGGCATGGCAAGTTTTTTGAAGTTGTAATTTTTAGTCATTATTATTGGAAAATTAAGGAATTAAAAACAATAAAATTCACAATTTTTGTTTTTTGTTTTTACATACTGTCACCAGTGCAGTACAGCATTATCATATAACTGGTGTGGCGGTGATCAGGGACACTGACTGATGACAGTGCGGAAAAAAATAATAATAATAATAATACATTTTTATTACATTTTCTTCAATTTTTTTATTACATTTTTTTTCTTTTTTTTTTACAATTTTTAAACAACACACTGTGACCAGAGCAATATAATGTTACCATAGTACTACTCTGGGGAAGTGATCAGAATTTTTATTTACACATTGCTATAAGCAAACATTTTACTGAATGAAACTGGTGAGGTGCGATCCGAGAGGACGTCATATGATGTCCACCTGGATCGACGAGAGGCCCACTCAGCTGTCATTTTGCTATAGGCTGGGCAGGAACTGGTTAATTTAAAAAAAAATATATGTTTTGCAATCCTCACAATAGTATGCCAAATATACAGTACATGCAAAAGTTTTAGGCAGGTGTGAAAGAATGTTGTAAATGAACAAAGCTTCCCCAAATAGAAGTGTTAATTGTTTATTTTTATCAATAAAGAAAATGAGTAAAAAATAAATAAATAAATAAACAGAAGAGAAATCCAAATCAAATCAATATTTGGTGTGACCTCCAAAACAGCATCAATTCTTCTAGGTAGACTTGCACACAGTTTTTGAAGGAACTCGGCAGGTAGGTTGTTCCAAACATCCTGAAGAACTAATCACAGATCTTCTGTGGATGTAGGCTGCCTCAAATCCCTCTGTCTCTTCATGTCATCCCAGACAGACTCCAGAATTTTGAGATCAGTGATCTGTGGGGGCCAAACCATCATTTCCAGGACTCCTTGTTCTTCTTTACGCTGAAGATAGTTCTTAATGACATTGGCTGTATGTTTGGGTTCATTGTCCTGCTGCAGAATACATTTGGGGCCAATCACACACCCCCTGGATGGTATAGCATAGGTGGGTGTACACCCCAAATTTCAAACACACATGCCTTTCTCTGCAGCCTCAGCTGCACTGGACAGTGAATGAACGCGATAGTGCTCTGTGCTGAGAGGACTCCTGTTCAGTGGCTGCTGATGCTCAATTTTCTTGGGGGGTGGCCCAGCCGGCCACCCCACCCCGGCCCCCACCAGCCCTGGCGATTGATCAATTGAGCGCTGGGGCTGGGGGGTGGTTGGCTGGGTGGTGGTGGGGGGGGTTGGCCGGCTTGGCCGCCCCCACCCCCCCTTATTACTCAATCGATTGATCACCAGCCCCGCACTTACCCCATCCAGGACGCAGCTTCTGCGGCTTCCCCCCCTGTGTCTCCTCCTGAGTCCCAGCGGTCGCTTCTCCTCCTGGCCAAGCAGGACTTAGGACTCCCTACCCGGGTCTCAGTACCCGCTTCCTGATTGGCCGGGAGGAGAAACAGGAAGACATTACCGTATATTAATTTGCTAATGTCACACAACTGGGTGGGCTCGGGGCACAGTGCTCTGCCCCCCAAACCCACCCCTTTTGAAGCCTATTAGAGCCTCATGTGCTTAAAAAAAAAACACATTGAAATACATGAGTCCGGTGCCCTGCATGTAGATTAGGGGCCGGGCGCATGATTTAGGGAGGCGGCGCCCCTGCGCCCCATATGAGCGGCTGCCACTGTTCCTGTTCATTCACAAACCGTTTACTATACTTCAGTTATAAATGAACACAGTGAGTGAGCGTGTTCACTGTGTTCATTAAGAAAAGGAAGGGGCCAGTAAATGACATATTTACTAGCCCCCTCCACCATTCTCCATTCTGAAACATCCCTTGCAGAAGCCAGGGGGAGAGGAGAGGAGGGAAGCCAGCAGCACTGTGGGGGGGGGGGGGGGGGCGCAACACAGAGGGAAGCCCAGACAATAGGAGGAATCGGCACCTCATGTAGTGATTAGGGTGTGCCCAGGCACACCTGGCACACCCCCTGCTCACTGCTATTTATAGAAGGAATGTCCATGGAATGTTTGGGCATTCTGAAGCGTATAAAATCAGGGACATCCTTTCTGCAACAGTCCAGATTAACTAGATCTCATTGCAAAATAACGTTATACCAGATTCTGAGCAACTGGCAATCTGACTATTTATAACATATTTTTTTTCCTTCGCATTTTTTCAGTAGCAGCCTAAAAAAATCAATAATCAAACAGCGATGAGTACGGGAGTGATCGTTACCTTTCACCCAGTCATGCCTTACCTTTCAGCTCTTCTAAGACATGTCTGTCGTTGGCCCATCATTGTACAATTTGTACTCAATCACCTCCTGTTTTCAAACACATTTCCTCTTCCAAGCCTTAATTCATATCCTCCGGCGATTCAGCTGGGTTTTTCTTCTAGTGCTGATGTTGGAATCTTAAAAAATATACATAGTTTATTTCATTTTGTCTTAGAAAAATGTTGAAGATCAGTGAACTGTAATGGCAATTCAATTCCATTTCTTTTCAAGCAATGAAGATTCTACTGTAAGCAGCCATGTGTGGACAGTCATACAACCTTGGCAAGGCTTTGCAGGTTTTGTTCTATAGATCAGTAAAAATTACATTTGGCAGCATATAACCGTACAGGAAGACTAAACATGTCACCCTGTTTTCCATAATCCATCCAATACGTTCCGCAATTCGTTTTCTGGCCAGCTGTGGTTATTTACAAGAATCCCCTCGGTTTTCTCATATGGCAAAGCTGTTTTTGGCTTTTTATAAGTCAATTATTATTCTCAAAGTGCATTATTTTAGTAACAGTCGGGTGTGCATGGCCTCGGTAACAGTTGGGGACACCCCATGCAAAACTAGAGCGGAAAAAATTATTTTAATGAATTTTTTACCTTTAAAAAATGGTGCGGCAATTGTTTACATAGTTATATTGGTCCAGCTAGGATCAGTGGAAATATGTATGTGCTGGGATTTTTTTTCTCAGAGAGTTAAGCCTCATACACACGATCGGACTTTCAACCAAAAAAAACGTGGAATTTTGTCCGAAGGGCGTTGGCCCAAACTTGTCTTGCATAAACACGGCCACACAATTGTTGGCCAGCAATTATGAACGTAGTGACGTACTAGACCGGTGATGGCGAACCTTGGCACCCCAGATGTTTTGGAACTACATTTCCATGATGCTCATGCACTCTGCAGTGTAGTTGAGCATTATGGGAAATGTAGTTTCGAAACATCTGGGGTGTCAAGGTTTGCCATCACTGTACTAGATGTACTACGTGGTTTTACAGCTCTTTAGCGCCACCCTTTGGGCTCCTTCTGCTAATTTCGTGTTAGTAGAAGTTTGGTGAGTGTTGATTCGCGTTTTTCTTCTCGCGTTTAGCGCTTTTCAGTTTGCGCTTTTCCATTCATTTCTGAACGCCTGTTCGTCAACCAGCCATGTTGCGGAATCGGAGGAGATAACGTGTTATTTATTATTGGCCTTGGAGTTATTGCTTTGACCCAAGTCTAGTCCAGGAACAGGAGGAGGAGGATTTCTTGGGCCAAAAATAGGTTGCTTTATTAATCGTGACCAATTATGACATATGCCTTTGCTGCGGGAGCTACAGGAGAATAATCCAGATGATTTTCGGGATTTTCTCTGGATGATGGACCCCTGCTTTCACCAACTCTTGGCATTGTTGACCCCTTATATTAAGAAGCAGGACATATGCATGAGGCTTTTATTTTATTTTTTGGTTGAATAATGATTTGATTTGGTATGTTTTCTATATTTTTGGATGCATAGAATGCACTTTTTGGTTAAGTTCTATTGGCAGATAGGATGTAATACGTAATAAAAAAAATTGTGTAGAATAATACTTGGCTATGTGTTTTACTTCAAACGACAGTTTGGGAGTAGGCAGTTACATTAAAAAAATACAATGTAAAATTGACAAGGGACACCAACATAGTTGTATCTTTGTTCTTAAAAACTAGGGGATAATGTTGTTGTGGTAACTTGCCCAAATAATAAAAATAAAAACATAATAATATTATTCTTGATATCACAAGAAAAAAAAAAGCCTTTGAAAACTTGTTTGCAATAACTCCATCAGTATCACCAGCAAAGCAGCTTCATTATTATCCCATTAAAGAAGAAGAGAATTGTGCGCTGCATTTGGAGATTTCATAATTTGCCACGTCACGAATGTTAATTTTCCATTATAAACGCTAGTTTACAAGACTGACCGTTTCTGCATCCGTGTTTGTACTTTGGACTTTTGTTCGACGGACTTGTGCACACACACTCGGAAAATCCGACAACACACATTTGTCCGCGGAAAATTTGAGAACCTGCTAGCTGACATTTGATGGCGAAAAGTCCGACAACAATTGTCTGATGGAGCGTACACGCGGTCCGATTTACCGCCAACAGCCTGTCATCCAACATTTCCCGTCGGAAAGTCCGATCGTGTGTACGGGGCTTCAGTGCAGGAATTCCTCCCCTTTAAATCACCTATTGTCTCCACCGGTATTCATTTTGGCATCAAATTTCAATTTAGTTTTTGTCATAGTCTTTTGACTAAAATGCCATTTTAATTTTAGTCGTATTTTAGTCATCTGCAATTGTTTTAATTTTAGTCGTATTTACTCAACTAAAATCTAATGGGTTTAGTTAAATTTCCTTTTATGTTTAAGCCTATTTCTGACATGTGTTGCTTACAAGTTAAAATCCATATTTTTTGCTAGCAAATTACTTAGAACCCCCAAACATTATATATATATATATATATGTATATTTTTAGCATTGACCCTAGAGAATAAAATGGCAATCATTGCAATATTTTATGTCACACGTTATTTGCTCAGTGGTCTTTTAAACACAATTTTTTGGGGAAAAAAGACACTTTCATGAATTAAAAAAAAAACTAAACAGTAAAGTTAGCCCAATTTTTTGTACAATGTGAAAGATGATGTTACACCGAGTAAATAGATACCTAACATGTCATGCTTTGTAATTGCGCACACTTGTGAAATGGCGACAAACTAGGGTACCTAGAAATCTCCATAGGCGACTCTTTAAAAAAAATTAACGGTTACCAGGTTAGAGTTAGAGAGGAGGTCTTTTGCTAGAATTATTGCTCTTACTCTGACGATCGCGGTGATACCTATATTATGATCGCTTTTATTGCTGTCACAAGGAAAATAAACATCCCTTGTGACAGTAGTAGGTGGTGACAGGTACTCTTTATGGAGAGATCGAGGGTCTAAAAGACCCCATTCTGAATACTGTTTTTTTTTTTTAAATCGATGCCATTGGCAGCCGAGTAATCCATTGTGATGTCGCTTCCTGGATTTTCCATCGGAGACCCGATCAAAGCCGAATCTGGCTTTGTTCGGATCTCAGCCTAGGCAGCGGACACACTGGCTGGTGGCTTGGGTCTCCCGGTCTCCCGGTGGGATAGGAGGCCCGGAAAGTGCAGCAGAAGGTGGCGGGAGGGGGACATTAGGATAACAGCCAAGCAGCTTTTAGCCGCATTGGTTGTTAGCACTAAAAAACCAACCGCTTGCTCTAAAAAACAAAACCGGCAGCTGGAGGCATCACCCTGGTTTAAGCCCCAGCGGCAACAACAGATCTCCCAGCAGCCAGTATCAATAGACCCTCTGGCAGACAGCAAAAATAGACCTCTCCCACAACAGTAGATCCCTACCAGCAACAACAAATCCCCAACAAAAAACATATCCCCACCAGTGACAACAGATCCCCCAGCAGCCATCATCGGTAGATCATCCAACACCCATCATCGATAGAACTTTGAGCACGCTCCAGCACCCCTTGCCATTACATGCAATGAGTGCTGGAGGTGCTGGAACTGCGTTCTCCCACGTTCCCACTAAAAAAAGTTCTGTTTATGTGCCATACCTGTGGGATAAACATGGAAGCTAGAAATCATTGTAGTAGGCACAGCTACTACAGTGATCTCCACTAGCTTCCAGAACCCATGCCGAGCAAATGCCCTGCTTTGTGAACATATAAGGTCACCTGCTTGGCATGGGCACAATTTATAGAATGCCTTGCATTTTTCTGAGTCAATACAAGACATACTACAATTGGATGAGGTGGAGAGGCATGGTAGTAATGCCACAATCTCAACCTAGACCAATTAGAGTATGCATGGTAGGTGTTAACCCTTTAAAAGCGACATAAAAGCTACCACTGTTGTAGCAAAGTCCCAGGCCTCCTTCGGTCTAATGAGAACCTCCAAACATCCCCTCCCTTGCAGGACACCTTGCACCCATGTTGAGAGGACAAGGGCCTCATCTCCACATCTCATACCCAAGGAGGATGTTGGTGTTCACAGGGGGAGGGAGGCTTATCAGAATCTGGAAGTCCCCTTTAAACACTTGACATCCGGAGGCCGTCATATGACGGCCTCCACTTTAGGGGGTTATATCTGAATGATGCCTGAGGCTACAGACATCATTCAGATACCGGCATTTTCAGCCGGCGATTCCGTACACCATAAGAATGATCATAGCGGCTGTTCTGCCACTTGATCGTTCTTACGGGCGGCGGGAGGGGACGTCCCCCCCCTCCCGCCGCCCTCTGGTGCTTCTACCGACTCACCTCAGCGATCGGTGAGTCGGATAGCGGATCCGCCAGCGCCGGATGTTCACCATAAAGATTTCCGGCGGACCAGATGGTCGCCGGAGTCTCTATGATCGTTCGGAGGCCGGGCGCGATGTTATGACGTCACGCCCGGCCTCTGCATTCAAAAAAACGGCGCCGCTTCGGCTGTGAAGCGGCGATTGTTTTATTTATTTTTTTGATCTTAGGCTTCCCAGCCTAGAGGTGAGATGTGGGGTCTTATTGACCCCATATCTCACTGTAAAAAGGACCGATCGTGTCATATTCCTATTACAAGGGATGTTTACATTCCTTGTAATAGGAATAAAAGTGATCAAAAAAAAAAATTTTTTAAAGTGTCAAAATAAACATTTTTAAGTAAAATTAACAATAAAAAAAAAAAAAATTTTTTAAAGCGCCCCTGTCCCCGTGAGCTCGCACGCAGAAGCGAACGCATACGTAAGTCCCGCCCACATATGAAAACGGTGTTCAAACCACACATGTGAGGTATTGCCGCGAACGTTAGAGCGAGAGCAATAATTTTGGCCCTAGACCTCCTCTGTAACTTAAAACATGTAACCAGTAAAAAATTTTAAAGCGTCGCCTATGGGGATTTTTAAGTACCAAAGTTTGGCGCCATTCCACGAGCGTGTGCAATTTTGAAGCGTGACATGTTAGGTATCTATTTACTCGGCGTAACTTCATCTTTCACACAATGCAAAAAAATTTGGCTAACTTTGCTGTTTTGTTTTTTTTTTAAAGCATGAAACTGTTTTTTTTTAAAAAAAAACGCGTTTGAAAAATTGCTGCGCAAATACCGTGCAAGATAAAAAGTTGCAATGACCGCCATTCTATTCTCTAGGGTCTCTGCTAAAAAAACATATATAATGTTTGGGGGTTCTATGTAATTTTATAGCAAAGAAATGATGATTTTTGACATGTGGTAGCGAAGTGTCAGAAATGGCCTGGATGTGAAGTGGTTATAAGAGGTCCCCAGATATCTGATCCGTCCCTAAAGGAATGAGTGTAGGGTATATTAATACCCCTTTTTCCATGTCAGAGGTATGGCTTTTTGGCCACAATTCTTCCATGAAGACCAGTTCTGGCCAGACTTTCCCAGACAGTAGATGGGTGTACCTGGATCCCACTAGTTTCCGCCAGTTCTGTGCTGATGGCACCTCTGGACATTTTCCGATGTGGAAGGGAAGTAAGCTTGATGCGTCTTTCTTCTGCTGCATTAAGTTTCCTTTGCTGGCCACTGTATCTACTGTCCTCAACATTGCCCGCTGGACATCTTGTACCCATGTTGAGAAAACAAGGTGTTAACAGTGGGGTGGGTGGCTTATTGGAAACCCCCTTTATAACAAGGAGGCCCCCCCTACAGGAATGAGTGCAGGGTACAATAATACCCCTTTTGACTTTTTTAAAATCAATTAATAAAGCTTAAAGTGGTTGTTAACGCACTGTGACATGTTTTGTATAATCCTCTGTGTCTCGTTATGCTATGTGCTCCTGTCTCTGTGTTTTATTTCAAAAATACTCTCTATACCTGAATTTCAGAGCGCCAATCGGTGCTCACGTGACTGGCCACTTCTCTCCCCTGTCGATCTGACAGCTAGAGCGGGAGGGGCTGAGATCCCCTGCTGGCGTCAATCGGGACAAGAGGAGGAGAGGAAAAGAGAGTCGGCCTGTCACGTGAGCGCAGAGTGGCGCTCTGAAATCAGGTATTGACAGCATTTTTTAAATAAAACACAGAGACAGGAGCACATAGCATAATGAGACACAGAAGATTATATGAAACAATAAATGTTATTTCAGCAGCAGGAGGGGAGGAGGAGGGGGCACTGACACAAAGCTGACAGGCAGGGAGGGGGGAGGAGGACAGAGGAGAGCTGTAGATGATGGAGGCATGTAAACTGACCACAGTGTCAGGGCTCAGCAGCCATGATAAACCGTGGTCAGTTTACAGGGGGGGGAGGCAGAACCAGGCACGATCAGCCAGGTATTTCAGGTGATAGAAGGGGCCAAATTACACAGCACAAGCACTGTGCTGTATAACATGCTTTAAAGGAACAGGATCCTTTTTTTATGGTAACAAACAGTTTAAAGCAGTATTAAACTCAAAAGCATAAATATAATATATTGCAGCTTACCAATCATTAGATGTGGTGGCTGCATTAGCTTTCCTTATGTTAGGCTTTTTTGCCGCTGTTTTCATCCGGTGATCTGGCTTGTAACACACCTTCTGTATTAGAGTGACCCCACACTGGATGAAGGAGCACAGAGGGCACAGCATAGAGTAGCATTGTCAGTCTGGGGGGAGGGATGTACTAGCAGATTTTATACACTAACAAATTTAGGCCAAACTCCAGCTCAGTTAGGGTCGGTTCACTCATAGACACAGAGAGGCGGCTTGGTAGCGAGCATGCACCAGTGCCCCTACAGCAAGCAGCTTGCTCTGGGAGCGCTCTGCAGGGGGGGGCAGAAGTTCCGGCTGGGGACCCAAAAAGAGGACGATTGCACTGTGCAGAACCATGGTTTAGTATTTGTAGGAGAAAAAAAGGAAAATTTAGAACCACTTTAATATTGACACCCGCTGCAGATTGCAACTGCAGTGTGTTTTGAACATGGCGCAGGAAACGCTCATGGAACATGTATTTCCTACTCCACATTCTGATGTGAACAGGGGCGGACTGACCATTGAGCCACTCTGGCACTGCCCGAGGGCCCTGGGCCACTAGGGGGCCCCATCAGGGTTGCCAGCCTCAGTAAAACCAGGGACAGTATGTATAAATCCGTGGGTTTTTTTTACATCTGTCTGTGTATACTGTGTGTACATGTATGTGTATACTATGTGATTGTATACTGTGTGTGTGTATACTGTGTGGCCCCATAATCTCTGATTGCCAGGGGCCCCATAATCTCCTATTGCCCGGGGGCCCCATGAGTTATCAGTCCACCCCTGGATGTGAACAGGCCCATTCACAAGCAGTTACAGCAACTGTTTTTTTTTCTTTTGGAATACAGGTTTTACATGAATAGATAAAAGCTGATCATTGTGTAGTGCACCCCTTAAGGAGCCGCAAGTAGATTGGGATCCCCGGCCCTGCACAGTCAGGCATACCAATTTTCCAGAGTCACTCCAGAGAACAGTGCATGGCTTTTTTTTTGTTTTTTATTAAGGGATTTGCACTTGAATAGGGATTGGAAATTATGGGATGACCACTTGACTTCAAACAAACTTCAGGGACAACTTCTCCT